>CBVK0100005576.1:0-15362 GCA_900067695.1 Picea abies | reverse complement strand
GTTGGATATCATGAAAGGAAAGATCGTGGAACCGAAGTTTGAAGAAGGAAAAGAGAAGGAACCACAAAACGTTGCAGTTATGGAGAAGTTCAGAGACAGTGACATCAATGCCATGAGTATCATAGTGGACTCTATAAAAGACCGGTTGATACCCTACATCTCCCATCTTGACTCATTTAAGAAGATGTATGATGCCCTAACAAACCTCTTCTCAGTCAGAAACATTGGACAAGTAATGAGTCTGAAGAATGAGCTCTATGACATGAAGATGAATGATGATGATAGCATAACATCATACTTTGTGAGAATATCTTAGATAAGAGATCAACTACAAGTTATTGAAGAGATCATTTCAGAAAAGGAATTGGTAAACATAGTACTCAATGGTCTTCCGAAGACATGGGATGCATTTTCCGCAAGCATGAACACAAGGAAGGAGTATCCTACATTTGAAGAACTTTGGACTTGTTGTGCAACAGAAGAATCAAGAATCAATGCAAAAGAGAAACCCCAAAAGAAGTACGATGATCAAGCCTTCACAACAAGGTTAAAGGATTTTAGGAATAAAAATAAGTTTGGCTCCAGGAAGAAACCAAATCAAGAGAAAGATATGTCAAGAATACAATGCTTCAATTGTTGAAAGTATGGTCACTACAAGAATCATTGTCCCGAGTTAAAGAAAAGGAAGGAAACAGATGAAGCATCAATTGCCGAAGAAAGGGAACCCTCAAAGAAATCCAAGCAGGACAAAACAGACTTCTTCTTCTAAGACAAGGTAACAATACTCTTCGTAGTTCTTGTACATACCATGTTTTGCATATCTATTTCCTAGAAAATAATATGTTTAAAGAGAAACTATACCTATGGAAGAACAACAAGATAAGGATTGCTATCACAATGACTACAAGTCAGGAAATACACATGAAAGGATGAAGTACATCAACAAACCCTGGTAACAATTTATGTGGAAGTTATTACATATGTAACAACTACAAGATAAGCCGAAATTAGAATCAATCTTGAAGAAACCTAGAAGAATTAAAAGACATAAAGAAGTCAGCAATCAAGAGGAAATTGGAAAAAGACTTGTGACACTTTGCAGAAGGCAATAAGGATGCAGGCGGAAGCATGGGCTCTATTAGTTGGAGGGAGATGATTTCAGAATTCCAAAATATGAGCATTCACTCATGCATGAAGCAAGGATTAGGAGGGAGCTAATCCTAAGTAATATGATCCATTGAAGATGATGAAGTATATATCCATGGTAGCAACCATGAAAAGAAACACGTGTTCAGTTTGACTTTAGAAGAAGTCTTGTTCGAAAGGAAGCCTCAAAGTATCCCTGGTTGTCCATCCATATCCATGATCCTATGATGAAAGGAAGAAGTCGAAATCTTCAGGGCATGGAATCTATAGAAAACTCCATGGACCCAAGAGCTAAAGAGAAACATGAGGAAGAACATGAAGATTCCAAGAGAGAAAGGAATAGCCTGAACAACCAGTCATTGTATCGAGAATCACAAACTATCATCCTGATTTGAACTCACTAAAAGCAATCAAGCAGAGGAAATGAAAGTTGTGATGAAGAAAAATGTATGGAAGACTTATGAATGCAAGCATTGTAAGATCTAGAACTAGAGGTTCTCCCAGATGGAGGGAGAAGACTATGATGATTTCTTGTTCTAGTAAACCAGGCATACCTCTACATGAGCCAGTATATCATATGCAACATCCATGGGTTGGAGTTTACATGTAGAGCAACCTCAAGGCTTTGAGGTATACCAAAAAGAGACCCTTGTATGTAGATGGAAGAAGATATTGTATGGATTCAAACAACTTGGTGTAGAGCCTTCAGTGCACATCAAAAGCGTGGTGAAATTTTTTCTATAACAAAAATATTGTATCAGAATGATTACTCGGAATTCCAGGATGATGGATTGCTAATCCATGACAAAACTCTCACGATGAAAAAAGAAGTACCACTTGGATATGTTCCAGTTTGACCCTTGCCACGATGTTATGAGATAGCAGGAAACAAAAGGTGAATCCAACAATGATATACTATATTGATCATAGTTATATGAAGCCTTCAAGAGAATACTAGTGTTCCAGAAATACCGAAGTACACTGAGATCAAGCATTACACTCTCCGTGATGAAGTCCAGAAAAGAGAAAGTGGTTCTCCAATATATATCTCCATAGATGAGCAGATAAGCAAACATTTTGGTAAATCCTTTGTCCAAGATGAAAGAGTTTGTGTACTCAAGCTGGAGCTCGTGGATACAACTTCCTTATTGAAAAAGGAAGAGATGACTCCCAAGTTGGGAGGGAGCATTGATGTGTTATTGATTTATGGATAGTCATTTTTCGGTTTGAAAAATGGTCTAGGATGAGCAGTCCCTTTCCAGTTTGGAAAGTGGTTCGAGATTTCTAACAGACAAGCATTTTCGAGTTCGGAAAATGGTCCAGATCGAACGATCATTTTCGTAATGAAAATGGTTTGATGGATTGTTGATGTACCATAGACAACAATTCCCCTTGTGGTTAACATGGGGAATGGTCTAGAACAATCTCTCTTCTTGATGATCACTCTTAGTAGTGGTCAAGAAGACTGGTTCGCCTCACCGGATAGTCATTCTTTCGAAGCTCACAGTTGTGAGCAATTTCAAAGAATGGTCTGTTTTGGAGGTTGGTGCAGGACAGTCATTTCCTTAGGAAATGGTCCGGACAATCATTCCCTAGGGCAGATTCATTCTTTCCAGGTTGCACTTTGTTTAGTTCCGGAGGAATGGCCCAGATAGGTGAATGGTCCAGGCTCAACAATCAAGGACATGCATTCCCTAGGGAAGACTCATTCTCTCTAGGCTGCACTTTGTTTAGTGTCGTAGGAATGGCCCAGATAGGTTAATGGTCCAAGCTCAGAAATTAGGACATTTGTTCTTCCTTGCTTGAGAAGAATAGTCCAGATAGCTCATCATTGATGTTTTACCTTCCGAGGGAAGATGCTCTTCTATATCTCACAGATGTGAGTGGAAGAATGACCTAGATGATTCAGTTTATATCATAACAATGTTTTTTGTGCAGGTTGATGATATGATTGTTATGGAGACTGTATTTCTCTGGACAATAGATGTATACTAATATGGTGGATGTGTTCCACTGATTGTGACTATATGTCATTGATCAAGTATTTGTGTGCTACTTGGTTTGGTAGTGTACCAATGGATTGTAGTTGTGTACTACTATGGATAGACACAGTTGTGTTCTATTGAATGACATTGTTTTGATTGCTTTGAAGACTATCAATAGTGTTGGAAATGATTATTAGCTAGATAGATGATCAATGGACATAGATTTCCCAAATGGAAAATGGTTCATGACATTTATTCTTCTAGGACATATGTCAGGATTAGAATAATGGCTCTTGTGTCACTCTGTGGAGTGAGTGACTTATCCAACATCATGTCTGATTACTCAGATGGAGTATGGTTGCGAGATATGATGCAGTTGATGACACTGATAGTGATGATGGTGATCATGATCTAATCATGAGATAGTCTATACGACTATGTTGATGCTACCAAGTGAATGGTATGTTCATGCTCAAGACCATTACCTTCAATACCTCCCTAGCTAGGAGGGAGTGTTGATATTATGGTAGTTGTGGGAGGTATTTACCTCCATGTGTAAACCTGACAAGAATAGAATATTCTGGGAAGCAATAAGAAACCCTAATTAGTTGGTTAATAACCCTAGAAGACAAGTTGGCTCAAGAGAATGACTTGTATTAGGTTATTAGCCTCCAAGAGAAGAAGTCAACTAAAGGAAATATTATATACTAAAGAATTAGTACCGAGAATGAGAAGTCAGCCCATGCAGTCTGCCAGAATTAGTATAAATACATGAGGCTAGTCTTCATTTTGGCCAATATTCTCAGAACTGTAGAAGCAACATTTGTGCACACTACGGTTGGCCAGTTTGTGCACAAGTTTGGAGGAGAGTTATCATTGCAGCTGTTGCAGCTAGCAGATTTCGGTTTTGGCTTGGACTCTCTCTTGGTTATGGTTTGGACTCTATGATCAACTCTTTTTACTCTTGCTTGGTGCGCTATTCTTGAAGAAAGATGCACTACCCTTTGTTTGGATATCTAGCCTAGGGTTTTCTTCTGGAATGATTCTCTGTCAAGGTTAAGGTGCTCGGGGGTGGCTTCGACCTATGGTTGGGTGACAATAGTGATATTTTCTATGGTTAAACAAGCACATCCATTATATATAACACTTCTCCCCCTGAATCTCATACTGTATTAGAATCATGGTTGTTTTGGTTGTCTTCAAGAATACTGGAACTATTTCTTCAATTTCTGGAGCAAGTGTCTCGTCATAGTCTTCTCCCTCTTATTGGGAGAATCCTCTGGATATAAATTAGGCTTTGTACAACTTTATATTGTTATCTACAACATGCTTGATCTATTAGATCAAGCTTGGAAGTCACCACTGACTTCCCTTCTGGTCTCAAGGAAAAATCCATATCCCATTCCTTCTGACTGGCTTCCTCCTCTGTCATTGAAACAAGGGAATCTTCTCAGGGGATCTCATGTCTCCTAGAGGTCTCTAAAGATACGATATAGTCTTCTCAACTCATGGAATGTTTTTTCCAGTCCTGGAAGATATCTCTTTTTCCCATCTGATCCTTTCTGAGATCAGGCTTACTCTGAGTCTTGATTTCTTTTGAGTCTACAAAACTTCATAGTCTCTATAGGATATACTTGGTGTTTGAATACCAAGTCTTAATATGAAAGGCTAATTTAGACTTCAAATGAATTTTGCTTCTTGTCAGGGTGGCTTCATTATCCATTAACCAAGTCTACTGTGAGTTCTATTCTAATGTTCGGTCATCTTTTGAGCCTTCAACTCCTCATGATTTGTCTCCATATGAGATGTTTTGTATTTAG
The DNA here is from genome assembly GCA_900067695.1 of Picea abies. Classification (NCBI taxonomy): domain Eukaryota; kingdom Viridiplantae; phylum Streptophyta; class Pinopsida; order Pinales; family Pinaceae; genus Picea; species Picea abies. The sequence goes on along the minus strand of CBVK0100005576.1, from coordinate 10,411 downwards.
CAAAAGTAGCTTCTTGTTCTTCTTCTTCTTCAGTATATGGATGTATACGGTCATATATACAACTTGGATAGTCTGCTCCATGTCTCATCTAATATATTTCCTCCTACAATTGTCACTATAGTTCCCTCAGGGTTGTTACTTGTGACTTGCCTGGAACAAGAACAACAAGGGAGAAACAATAGACAAGGATAATACTCTTTATAATAATAATAAAACAATAGTGATAACAATTGTCACAATAGCTCCTTTAGAGTTATCACTTGTGACCTACCTAAACCAAGGGTAAAAAGTAAGAAATACAATAATAAGGAATGAGAGAAACACTCTTCTAGTGTTGTGATCAATCATTCCTCCATGGTAACTTGGAAACAAAACAAGAAGTTTCTCCTAGAGGATATGTTAGTTATATCTAGTGAATTATTACAATAATCATTTATCTCAATAGTGCTCACATGCTACAAAGTATTCAATAATAATTTTTTTCAAAGATTGTTATCACAACTATAATGTTTAGCAGTTATCAAACTTGATATGTGTAAATTTCAATCTTATCAATTTAATCAATCAAACCTGGAATTTGGATTCTTGTCCTCAAGGATGAGTGTATTGCTTTTCTTCCGAGTCTACTCACTCAATATGACATTTCTTCAACCTATCCTTTGTACTAAGACAATATGCTATCTTGACAGAAATATGAGTTAGGGAATAAAATATATAATCTCAACTTTAATCAATATAATACTTTGACCAATGGTTAGTATGATAACTTCAACATATCAAAATGCAACCTGGATATTCATAAGATTACAATAATGCCATAACAAGTAGAGGCATATCAAAGTAATCAAACATGGGGTGCATAGTTCCTCTGAATGTGTTGGATCTGAGATCCTTCTAGATCTATGATTGTTTCTTAGACAAAAGATCTTTTCTCCTACAAGTACCCTTTAAAATAATGATATTGCTTAAACACATGTAATTACATACCTCTGACAACATTGACAGGTAGTGTCACCATCTGGCAACAACTAAAATAAATAACAAACTTTTAAAACTTCAAAGGTGATGCAACTTGTAATTCAAAGGTAGTTGGAGATTTGCTAGGGTAAGGCACACTAGGACAATAAAATCTAGTCCCAACACTTCACAAAAACTTTCACTGCAACTAGTATTGCAGCTACAACTGGTACTGCAACTGCAACTGCAACTTAGGGTTTTATGAGGAAACCCTAATTTCTCAAACTTCAAATTTTAGAATTATGATCCAAGGACTAGATGTTCCCTCCTAGGGTGAGTTCCTAGGTGTGGTTACTTTCTCCAATATCCTCCTTAAACAAGGAAAATGTCACACTTAGGGTTTATTCAAAACCCCTAATTTCTGTAGCAACTGCAAACATTGAAAACTGAATCTGGGAGAGGGTGCGTTGATGCTAGTCACTTCTTATAAATTGTGATTGGTCTCTTTCAAACCTAGCCTTGATACCATGTTAAATTTTTTACTTATACAACTAGGAATTACAGTTCTTCTTTATTATTACAATCATTTAGCACATTAGTTGTATAAATAAGATCACTAAAAGAGAGGCAATCACATAAACAATAGAGACACACAGATTATACTGGGAAACCCTCATGTGGGAGAAAACCCAACAAAAACTTCCTCAATATAGATATACCAAAGACCGAACATTAGATCCTCCTCTACTCCTTCACTAGGAAGAGTAGTGCACCACTTAACCAAGAAATACCAAGAGATAGACCAAAAACCCTCCTTGACGTCACCCCCAGTTGCAACAGTTTCTCCTCCAAGACTTGCACACTGTAGAGCTGAGTAGTGTGAGTGTCCAAATGAGGCACTGACCTCTCTTATAAATAGTGGTCTGGCCAGAATATAATTAGGTCTGGGTAGACCTGTCACTTTACCCTCTTATTTTACATTTAACTTTCAAGGCTCAATAGGGCCTAAATAAATATAATACATAAATACATATTAACCCGACTTTGACCAATCCACAAAAGGGGATTTGATCTATACAAGACCCGACTTGATCAATCTGCAAAACCGGATTTGATCTATACAATAATGACTCAAATATAAGTAGAATATTCTTCGAAGTTACAATAATTCAACAAACACGACCTATGATGAGGGCATTACTAGTGAGAAGCATGTCTTCATTGTTTATCAATTTTCATCCTTTATTATCATCGGGACCAATGAGATGATGGAGATGTATCTTATCCATGCATGCATTGAGAACCTAAATATAGTTGGCATAGATATAATGAATTGGTTGGGTATTGGTCTCTCCCTTGCAAACAAGTATACCATATAGGGTCTATTTGACATGGCATTCTCAACATTATTTCTATATAGTAAGGTGGTTTTCGTTATGAGGTAGATGAAAAACCTCATGTTTGATAAGTACATAAAATGTTTGTTGTGATACCACAAAAATAAATTTGGCAAGCATTTGAGGTTCAAATACTTTATGTTGAACATTATAATGTGGCATCATGTGTAGGCAACATTGGTCATGTTTATGAGGAAAAACTTCAAGAAAATTATCACATCCATTTGTTCACTCCCGAAACACTCAGAGTAAAAAATTCGGAAGCTAGTTTCCTTCTTGTGCCATGAGATTTGGTGCAACATTGAGTAGCACATGGAGTTACTAGGATAAGTTGTCAGATCTCATAGATCACATGGGTTTCCCAACTATATTTTCTACACTTAACATGGTAGACATGTAATGACATTATCTACATGCCTTAGTGCTTGGTGGACCTATGACAATTAACCCTTAATGGGAAATTAGTAACATAGAGATGCCAAAATTACATTTTTTATCCTCACAATGTGGCTTAGTGTGTACATATACAACATAGTGTGTTTCAAGAAGAGGACATTTCAAGCATTCAATATTGGTTTTGTACTAGTGTTCCTTTATATTTGATATTTCCCTAATGTGTGTGGAAAATTTGTCATGTAGCTTTTGGTTTGATTTCGTAATGCAATTGATTATATTAGAGTTCTTATAAATGGAAACACAGGGTCTTCCAACACATCCATGGGTTCATATGATTGAAGGAAACCCTTCATAGGATCAATTTATCCATAACCAACAACAATAAAAGGAATATGGCCAATGACTAATTTCAATAGGTACATCCATGTGTGGAATCTTCATAATTCCCATAAAAGAAACATTTACATGATTAGGGAACACAATGGCCATGACCCATCTCAGTTGGACTGAGATGAGATATTCCAAATGGATATATCGTATGACTATCAATAATTAGTGAATTATATGAAATTATACATGAAATATAGCAAGAGAACATGCCTACAGAGGAAGGATAGGTTGAGGGTTTGTTGGCATGTTGCACCTTAGCCTATTTTCCATGAGTTAAAGCTTGATGTTGATGAGAAAAAAGAGAGGAAATACCAACCAAAGACGAAATGGTGAGAGACTCAAAACCTACAATTAAGAGGCAATGATTGTCTAGGGTGTAAACATATATTGGTTGTTGTATCTATCAAGGCATGTGGTAATTAATAGGAGAAGGGGCACACTTCCTGGGTTGGGACAAGCATGTGGGTAATGAGAGGTTGTAGGCCATTTGCTAGAATTGGCACCTGAATCTGAGAATTGTTGTTGTTTGATAGACTTAGCCTGGGTTAGGATTTCCTTTTCCCAAGTGGAGTTTAAGCCCCAGCTTGGGGGTGATCCCCTGTTGAGTTATAAGCAACAAAGTCTAATGTTGGGAGTAAAGTTGGAGGTTTGCCTACAGTTGGTGGCTTATTTATACCAAATAAGTGTCCATTGTGTGCTTGTTTAAATTACTATGTAAATGTTTATGTATTCTTGTATGTGTATTTGTTGTTCTAATTATGCTTTAGTAAATCTGCTGCTAGAATTGATGAGAAACTATAACTATGCATCTCTGTCATGGGTAATTATTGTTGTAATTATACTTATGTATATTTGTTGCTAGAATTGCCTAGAATTGTAAATTTATGCGCATATGCAAAATCTATATAAATATTTGTGTTTCTATACAGTTTTACTTGAATATATATATATATATTGTTGGTATTATGTATACTTCTTTTCATATGCAAAGTATTTCCATTTAATTCACTGGTATTATAGCTGGAGATATGGGCGTAGCTTAGCCAACATGGACTGGAAATTCCCTTTTCCGGGTATGGAAAGTTTACTGAGCATAAATCTCTACTTAAGTAGAGATGAGGGAATGCCTTACCCAATAGAGAAGGATTGTAGATAATATTGAAGGTTTGGTAAGCCATATAATTTACTTAAAGAAGTATCAGATTCGGATAAGTCCTGAAATGGATTGTTAAACCTAAGGAATCTCGTGCTTTTCCTTAGAAAGAATCACAACTGTCAACTCGGTGAAGCGATTCAATCCTGGATGTTGATCGGGGTTCCTCACATATGAGGCCTTACCAAAGATCAAGGCCATCGACAACTGTTGGATCCATCGGAAGGCGGCTCCGGGAGATCTTGACCGTTGATCGTAGAGGAACCATCAGAGCCTAACAGTTGGAGTAGCCACAAAGTCTGGAGTAGATCCATTCCAATGGGAAAGGCCCTGAATAGCAATCGAGACTGTCAGTTCCATCGAGAGAAGCGTCGGGTGATCTGAATTGTTGCTGCATTGGGGTTGTTGGATTCCGATGATCGGAGTAGCCCTGGAAGCTCGAGGAAGAGGAAATTCGATGGGGAGGGCTCCGAGGAGCAATCGTGGTTGTTGATCAGTGAACAACCAAGATGTAACCTCAGTCGTAGATCCTTGAAGGTCTCACCTGGGTGAGGCCAAGAGGGAAGGTGGTGTCATGTTGATGAGGATGATGTCACCCTTCCAATGCACAATGGGCAGGTAAGCACCTGGAGGGATGTGCCAAGTGCTAAATGATGACATGTATGCCACGCCAATCCATGTGGGTGGTCCACATGTCAAGTGGTGATCGTACCACGTGTGAAGGTGATTTTTCATTTTGAGGAAGGGAAATGTGAAGCGACCTGAGTGCCACGTGTCAAGCCAGGTGGATGAGTTGGGTAGGGCCACGTTTCTTAGGTGTGAACTCCGGTGTCACGTGGGGTTCCACGTAGGTGAGGCTAGGATGAAGAGTGGCATCATGCAGATGTAGATTGCCAGTGTGTCCAAAGGAGGACATGTGGTAGCCTATAATTTGTAGAAAGGACTGAGCGTGGACCCTGTCGGTGTTATTCCTTGGGATAGGTGTCTAAATCCTAGCCGTCATATCTATCGGTCGATAGATCTCAACCATTCATTGGAGGGAGCCGGTCGGAGTGAGTTGGGGTTCTGGAGGGGATGTGCTCTAATGGGGTGCCCTCTGAGGATAAATATAAGTTGTCGATTGGAGAGTGGTGCGATGAAACGACATCCGTTGACCCATCGTGTGCCTGCAGGGTCGAGTACGAGGGGGTTGAAAGGATTGGAATTGACCATCGTACATGTTTGAGGGTCCGATTCTATCAGATCCATTGATTTTTGAATCCTAGGACTGTTAGATCCGTCGAGGATGCTGTCGAAAATATTCTTTCGGAACTAAGCTATCAGAGTGTGCAGGGAAGTCAGGAGTGTTAGCACCCTGATGGGAAGACTTTGATGATGAAGAAAGGCTCTGAATAGATTGGAGTTGTTGATGTGGAAGGTTGTTAGGAAGAGGACCGATGAGACAGGTGGCAACTGCCACATTCATGCTACGTAGGATGGCACATGTAACAAGAGAGCCACGTGGTTGCCATGTGGAAATGAAATGGAACTGATGGATGAAAGCCATAAAACTTTGGAGGGTTGTAACTTTAAATCCAAAGATCAAATTTGGGCATGGTTACAGTCATTGGAAAGCTCTCGATGAGAATAATCAATATATGAGATCTAATTGGAGAAATAAGGTAGAAAAGATAGATTTTGACACCCCATCAGCCTAAGTGAGGACTAGGGGATCAGGTGTGTTACAATTTGAAGCAAGACACATAGAACATTGAGTAACATAAATGGTCCTTTCCATATTAATTTAATTGATTTATACCATTCATATCATAAGGATGTAAAGGAGACACATACTCGATATTTCATGCTTTAATAAAAAATGAGAAATCACAAAAGTCACGAGCTCCAAAACAAATCTCTATGGAGTTTTGATAAAATAATAAATACAAATTCATTGTCCAAAATAAAAAATAACGTGTGCAAATCAACACTACATAATATTCGTGATACTTAAATGAGAGAGTATTGAAATGAATTCATCCTTTTGGACTAGGATAGGTCTCATGTCAACCATATAATAAGCATAGAAAACCTAGAAGACAAAAAGGAGACAACCAAGAATCGACCCCACACTCAAAGATTGGATGACAAGGCTAGATGATCATAAATTGAGAAAGAAGAATGACCAAGGGAAATGCTTCAAAACCTATACTTACCAAAATGCAAGTAGCGAATGGTGGATGGAAGGTGTCTTATCATTTGTCGAGATTCCTTAAATAATAAACTCACACAACAACCCTAACTGACGTAACTATTTCTTGAATCTTGAAGATTGGGATGGGCTAGTTATTTCTTCCAACACACCCTTGATCCATTCTTCAATATATTCATGTAACGGTGCTATGATTATGTCATGTTTAACCCGAAGAATGAATAATTCATCCTCTATTACATTTAACTCGGTGCACTATTATTGTGTGACGACCATTTTATCTTCATTTTCAATTACAAAACTGAATAGACAACATCTAATTTCATCCTTCATGGTATTTGTGAGGTTGTCAAACTCGGTTCTCCGTGAAACTTTGAGTGTGCTTACCTCTACTTCCATTTGGTCTTTGGTCAATAGTGTTGAGTCCCTTATTAGGGGCAGGCCCTCAAGTTCCTTGACTATATCAACAACTTTTAGAAACAACGTACTCTTCCTTCTTTCAAGAATGTCACAGGTGGCTATCAATTGTCAAAGGATGTCTATCCTCCCAAGATAGACATCCTGTATTTGACTCAATATATTCTTTGAAGGAAAGTCTTGCTTCGTCCTTGTAAGCTCATCTACATTTGATACTCTTGCCACAAAAATACTCACCACGTTCTTGTAAAAATGCTCATAATTTTGTAAATATTTTTGCAAATATTCCCTAAGGGAACAAATCATGCTTGTTAGGACACTTGAATCCATAACAATCTCCTAAGATTGCAAAATTATGCTAACTCTTTTGTTTATGTTTTTGGCCACATACTTTCTAATTCCCATCAATAATTAAGTACCTTTCTTGACCTTATAGTTTGATCTGGATGCTTCTTCAGGCAACTCGTTTGGGGTCATCATGGACAAAGGTTCCATAAACAATGGCCTAGGACTTAGATCAACTTGAAGCTCACTTATTCTGTTCTTTAACTTAAAATTTTCCAACTCTTGTTTAGTTATTGAGTGAGCAAATGCATCAATCATGGCTTGAATAAATATAAGAACCCCTAAAGGTCTCAAACCTTTCATATCAATTTCAAAACTCGATTTTCCTATGACCTTCTTGTCCTTCAAATTGACTCTCCCATTCTGCAACTTCCTAGTCTCTTTATTGTACTTAGCATGGTGTAATGTCACAAACTCTTTCTCAAAAAGAATTGGCTTGTCCAGGGCTAACTCCTTTGCAATAAGTTTACTTTTAGCCATCTATATTGTTGCCTAAGTAAGCACTTCATCAACATAATCAACTTCCATGTATGCTACATTCACCTCCAACTCCCCAAGGTATTGAGTGTCCCTTTCACCTGTGTTCCTTTTCCTCTTGGGAACATTTGTGATTGTATGCGCTATCTCTAATAGATGTCGAGGGGGGTCTCTATCATCTCCATCACCCACACATCCTTCATTATTCTCTCTTCCTTTTGTAGTAACTTCATGATTTTTATGACCAAAAGAAGAACTCTTGTGGGAATGATGGACAAAACCACCATCAACGTTAGTCATGGATTTACCTATTTGCCTATGTTGAGGTTGGTCAAATCCCTCTTGGAGAGGGCCTCTCTTTGCATGAGTATTTTAACTTGTGCGTGTGTTTGTATCATTATGGGTTACCTGCTTCTTCTTCTTAGGAACATTTTTACTAGTCACAGAGACCACCCTTGTACCCACGTGTGTGCCTTCATTATCATATGTTCCCTCTCTGATTTTGTCCGCCTTAGTGAAAATAGATATGTAACCAATTGAAACCATGTGACCTGTGAAAATTCCTTCTAGATCAAAACCTTTGCGTGCTTCAACTTCCTTCATATGGAAATAATCAAAGTATCTGGACATCTCAACCAAGTTAGATGAACTTTTCACTGAAATACAAAGAATCTTAAAAGGCATGGGAATGAACTGTTTCTTTCTCTTTTTATCGAAGAAACTAGACCACACTTTGTATTGTCTACACATCTTAGAAACAAAAAATATGTCACATACAAAATGGGGAAGGAGGAAGGGTTCTTTCAAAAACAAAAAGTCTTATGTATGTGAATTTTTCCTTGAATATATATACTCCTTTTCCAACAAGAAAGTTTACAACTGCCTCTATGAGCTTGTCTGGCTCCATCCCTGTAAGCATAGAATTGAATTACCTAACAAATGAATCTTGAATTTTATAAAAATGAAAAGGTTCATTATGTTTCCATAACATGGGATACCAATACCGAGCCAAGTACTCATTGAATTTGACATTTCCCCTTAGGGCATACCTTCAAATGTGTTGCAGTAAACTAGAGAAAAAACACAATAAGAGGTCATGAAGAACCTCTTGGTCTAAATGGAATTTGAAAGATGGTGGGAAATCTCATTAGAGATAATTTGGGCCTAGTCGAAAACCACCCCCACTCGTACAAAGAAATTAAGAATATATAAAACATACCTGGGGATATAGGTTGTCGATTCTTGAACCACTAGGCACAAAAAAATCCACGTAAAGTCCTTATATGGTTTGGCTAACGTGGATATGTCAATCGAGTTGGGATTGGATGAGTTGGTAGAGGGTTGAACCATAAAATCCTTGAGTATATTCATTTTGCTAGACTGAGTGTCCATGAAAGAATCCACTTTAGAGAACCTAAGGAATCTATCCAGTACTAGAAGTAGCAAAATCCTTCAAAAAATATTCAAAGTCAAGGGGACATACATCTTTACACTTCCCTTTACCTCGACCAATCTGTTCTTGGAATTGAACTTGCTAGCACACCACAATACCAACTCTCTTAAATCAAATTCTTTGGGCATGCACCCAACTTTATCTATCCCAGACATCCACACTTTGTTCATAAGCTTCTCTTCATCTGAGAGCTCATAATACCACTTGTAGGCTACATACCATTGGAACTCCCTGCTTTCACAGGCTAGAGATTTCACTGTAGCACCACAAAATGACTCCCTCCTTTTCTTGCTTGCCATCTCTTTCACTTTCAATGTGCTTAGTTATATGTGAGGATTACAGGTAAAAATTAGATTTTCCGTTCAATAATATTGCAGATAATAATAATAAATCAACAATCAATCTCATTTGTTCATACTTTCCTCATTATACATTCTGTGCATGTCATTCATTAATGGTAACTTTCATTTACGTGTGAAATATTTGGGGGGAATGTGCACAAGATTAACCTTATTAATTAACAAAATCCATCCCTATCATATGAAAGATGAGCAGAAGACATGCCATAATTACCTTGAAAATTGTGCTCCATCCAGAATGTGGGATGAGGGAGAACATGTGGGTGAGGGATAATGGGTCAAGTGTTATTTCTCAGCATGGGCATCAAAGGGTGTTGGGAAATTAGACTAATTCTAAAACTCATGAATGTGGAATGCGAGGATAAACAATGCATGATGTGGAGAGTGGGAGGATTGAGAACATGAGTGGATAATATTTGTAGGAAGTTTTCTCCACGTCCACATTACAATGGTTTTGAAAGATGCAAAAATGCACAACATTGGTACGGACAAGGAAAGTTCCTCTTGTAGCCACATAGGTGGGGAATTTTTCAACAAGGGGTCAAGAAAAGGTAAGGTTTATACTAAAGAAGGTAAATGTATCAACAATGGGTTAGATGTGTGGGATGTGAATAGGTTAGGCACATCAATTATGTTATATGTGTTGCTATGTACATGAGTGTGTCTTTTATGTGAATGATTTTGATCCATGTGTTAACTATTTGAGTTACATGCATGAGTTAGGTGCACATGTTAGATGCATGGAGTAGTAACATTAATAATACCAAAAATATAAAACAATATAATAATATTAATAATAATAAATATAATCATTAGCTTAACGAAAGTGTTATCACATAAACATGTAGGGGGTGTTTTCCCTAAGAAGCGACCCCC
>CBVK0100005575.1:0-15364 GCA_900067695.1 Picea abies | reverse complement strand
AGGGGATTGATCTAATCAATAATAAATATATTTTATGTTTATCCACAAAAGGGGATAAGAATATTCTTTGTAGTTACACAATATTTTAATAGTGGACACGTGATGTCTCAACATCACATTGACCATAATTGGCTAAACATTTGACATGCAGAGACATCTAAATTATATAGAATGTGAACAAGGTTTTGTACTTGACATGACAACACAATTGCAAAAATTACTCCATTATTACATTTGTTTGTGATTTTTTTTTAATAATAATTGTGTAGTGTGAATAACCTTACATGTATAGCAATTGAAAGATATAGGGTTTTATTAAATGTTTCCACATCGAAGGTTTTGACAATATAAAAGATAACTTTGCAGTGGAAAATTTTGAGTTAATGTGATGGGGTTCCCTCACCTTAATACTAACATAAACCATGTTCCTACTCTCCTAACCATGTCAAATACCCAATGGCTATACTCATGAATCTTGGTGGGAATTTCTAAACAAAAATAGGACAAAAATCCTTTGTTGAGGATTTGATTCCATGTTAAGCCATAATCTAAATGTGCTATGAATTTATGAATTGGCCCTTTTTCGGCTGCTCAAATATAGGAAGAGAAATTGATATTTTTTGCTTGAAATCCTGCAAGAATCATTTTGGATTTGATGGAATTCCAAAAAATAGATGTCAACATTACACAATCTGGTTATAGTAAGGGTATATGAGGGTGTCAAACCTATTTATGCATATAAAACAACAATTTCATCAAATCCAAATTGCAATTTTGATAAAGATCCCCTAGTCCAAGGTCGGATTTCAATGATGACAAATCAAAAAAGAAGAAATTTATAGAACATTTAGCCTTCTTCCCATGTTAATATGACCATTTTATTGTGCTAACAAAATGAATTAAAAAGGCAAAAAAAGACAGTGTTGGTGTATTAAGTTTGCACTGACAACAACTATGAAACATGGGTAGTTTAGAAAGCATTAGATGCACTAGAAGCTCTCATGACGAGGAAGTTAGCTTTGGGTCAAAGTCCCTAGATTGATGTGATAACATTGGAGTAGGTTAATAAGTGGACAAATTCACCCCTTTTTTGGTGGAAATTCTATCCTAAAGTTGGCAGGGATTTTGCTATTAGTCATAGTTCCACCCAATTGATGAGAATTGTGATCACAAAATTTTTCCCTAGAGGTTTTGGGACATTTTAAGATTGCCTAGATCATTGAAATTTGGAAAAAAATGAATGAATCAATGCCAAACTTTACCTTACCTGACAAAAATGGACTCACTAGAAAATGAACTTCACCACTCTAATACTAACATCACTTAGAAATGATAGTTACTTAGTTGTAAGCATATTAAAAAACGAAAGGGTGATTTCATTCTAGGTGCTTTAATACTTATTTAAACAAGCTTTGGAGTTGAAATGAATCTCCAGAATAAAAATAACTCAGCTGCGAGTTCCCAAACGAATCAAGATAGATGGATGCATTTTCTTGTCCATGCCACAATTGTTGTCGATGCCCTTAAACTCCCTTCTAAATCAAGTTGCTCCCTACTTTTTTCCTCTTCGCCTTAGCTTCCTTGGCTTTATTGATCAAACTAAGGTAAGTGGTAGGTAAGGGGCGTGTTAGCATGTTACGACATGCACTAAAACAAGTAGATTCAAGGTTTTTACGCACTCAACCAAAGACATAAGAAGTTGAGATAATGTCATGAATAAACTCCAAAGCTCTTGGAGCTTAAGCAAGTCTTTAGGTGCATGGTTGTATTGAGAGAGACGAGGTATTCTTAAAACTCAAAGAATTGCACCAAGAGAAGCAAAAAACTCTTAAAATTTGAATGGAAGAGATATACCACTTAACATTCATAATATTAATAAAATAAAATATAAACAAAATAAAATATTAACAATTTAAATAAAATAAATATATTATTTAATATCTATAACAATAATAATTTAACTGGTAAAGTTTACAAAGTTATACATACCCTACTCCTTTGGATTTGAACTTGTAATCTTTTAGGAAGAAACATGTGTTTAACTATTACACCAATTCAAACTGTTTAACTATTACACCAATTCAAACTGTATATATAGAAAAGTTTTTTTACCACTAATAACATAAATTCATCTTAACTCTATTATAACAATTTTTTTATAATATTATTGTCATAAACATCCATCATAATTATATATATTTTAAATATCATTTTTTTATCATATTATACCAAAATTTTATAAATCTATCCCCTGAAACCCTGTTGTCATTTTATTCAAAGGCGGACCATCTTCAAAGTTTCTCACTGTCCTTGGGAGCTTAAATAAGCTTCTAGGTACTCTAGGATTGAATATAATATATAAATACTCGTTCGTCCATGGAACCAACTGCTTCATATGGTACAGGTGTGTGGAAAACAGTAACGGTGTTAACTGAGGGCGACGTCCCATACCGGTCATGACAAGGCCAAATTATACAGAAAATAACGTTAAGCAGCATTTGTTAAGATTTGGATTGTGTTTGTTTAAAGATGAAACAGTCCAGGCTCTTGTCGCCTTTAATGTACGTGCATCGTGCCAGAATCAGTTCTTTGGTTTTGGAGGGAGAATTTTTTTGATCGACCAGACTCAGATTGGTCCTTCAAACCCTGAAGGTTTTTCTTCCAGTGTCCATGGCTTGATTTTTATTTTTGCTTTCAGATGGATTCAATTATTTTCAGATGTGAATTTCTGTAGATGACAGGGAGTGAAGGTTTTTCTTCGATTGTCGATGGCTTGTTTTTAATTTTTGCTTTCAGATGGATTCAATTGTTTTAAGATGTGAATTTCTGTAGATGACAGGGAGTGAGACTCTGAAAGGATACATCAAATAATTTACAATATTAATTTTATTAATAGGATGCAGTTCTTTTGTTTTTTTTTCCTACAAATCGAAGAATAGTTTTCTTGATACCCTCATCTGAAGTTTCTTTTTTCTTAAAATTGAAGAAGAGTTTTTCTGAAACCCTGGTTTGAAGTGTGTCATTTTGTATTGCCGTGCGCTGGAAATGAACATGATATCTGTAATTTTAATTGTGTACTGTAAATTGTTTAAATATGAGTAATATGTCTTAGATTCGACAAGTCCTATAGGTACGGCGTGTACACTCTTCAGGGCATGTAGATGCGGAGTAATCAGCTCTTCCTGTTCACACCTCTTTCGAGGGAGTTTCTTGGATCACTGGTGGTGCTATGAGAGAAATCAGAAGTCGATACACCATATACCATATAATAAAAAAATTGGGAGTGGCCATTGTGGTCCTCTCAAGCATGTTAATGTGAGTGCCTAATAAGTATGGATGCCTAATAATTATGGAATTATGTTTGATCCCCAAGCTTCACCATTTCTAAACAAAGATAAATCTTGTTCAATAGATACCTACATGATGTATGGGTTTATTTGATTTTTGAAAATTAGTTACAGCAGGGATTATCCTTCCAAATTTGCAGAGCATGAGCTAGTGCCACTGATTTGCAGTGGAATTAGATGATATACATGGTCCTAGAAGCCAAAACTCCTCAGAGGGTATGCATGCCTTTGGCATGTGTATACTATTTATAGCCATTCTGGTGGCTTCTGTGCCCTGTCTGTTATGATGTGAGCCTGTTTTTTTTTATTTTCAAGTTCATTTGCCCCTCGGCCAATAGGAGTGTAAGCTTGTACAATGAGGCCCCATGGGATTTGGAATCTGGGTACATGGTAAAAATGATTCCTCCTTACTTCTTGGACTAATTTTAAATTCTGGTGGCTTTTGTGCCCTGTTTGTTATGATGCGAGCCTTTTTTTCATTTTCAAATTCATTTGCCCCTCGGCCAATAGGAGTCTAAACTTGTACAATGATGCCCCATGGGATTTGGAATCTGGATACATGGTAAAACTGATTCCTCCTTGTTGCTTGGACTAATTTTAAATTCAGGGAAGTGTATTGAACCTAGGTTGAGATGGAGGGAGTCACTTGCATTTGGTATTTATTGCAATTCACACACACATACATTTTGATAAAAGATTCCTTTCACTATTAATATAGCAATGTGCAGAAGGCTTTTATACCAAAAAAGAAATGCAGGCTGCAAAAGCATCCACAAGAGCTCAAAATTGGGCTGGCTAGTTACCAAAACACCCATAAGTCTTAAGTTGATAGACAAAGTAATAACAAAATAACATAAGTCTGTGAGTCATCAACAAATGGCCCTAGGCCCAAGCATTAACACCAACATCAAACAGCATCAGGTAGGAAGCCCAGTATTGGGTGGAAAACTTCATTTTCTCTCTTTTTATTTTTATATTCTAAAAACAATTCCTACTTATTAAGATCTCAATAAAACAAATTTCTAGGTTATGATCGACATGAACAAGAAACTGCGCAACAATTTATCAGAATAATTACAAACTTACAACATATTAAAAGAGATGAACAATCATTTCATATATTGATAGTTACAAAAATGATAAAATTTAATGAAGTTAATATGTTAGAATTTGATGATCTAACTAAAAAATTTTACACCCTGCTCTAAGGCATGGTATTTTCCAAATAAATGTATGCGATGTCCTGTTGCTGGAAGATAGATCTCAGATGTTCTTTGAATGTTTCTGTGTGCTTGCACAAAAACCGTCAAAAGAAACAATTTAAGAATGCTAGTTCATTTCAAATATAATTTGAGTTTTTACTCAATCTTATGATTGGAGAAACCATCATAATACAGAATCTGGAAATCTTAAATGTTCAAGAAAGGACCTTAATTTTGTCCCGCCAAAGAATGTAACATAGTTTTAACTTTTCAGTGGTCATAAGAGGTATTGATTCATTACGGGATGATTATGTTTAAGTGGGAATTAGCATTGAACTGTTGGGTATAACTCAATTGCTTGACAGGTTCCCAAAAGATGATAAAACACACAAGATTATATTCTTACAGGAAAAAAGGGTCTTTGCCGTGTCCAATGTCAAGGATGTCATACTAATCTGTGGGTGCAGATGAAATGCTGCTATTGGCATTTTCCTGTATGCCCTTGAAGATATCTTCTCACAGAAAAAGGAGAGACTCAGCTATGCCTCAAGTTAAGAATGCTGTAATCATTTTATGGTGTTTCAGTCGGCAAATGAAAGAGTTAAATATGATGGTCATCATTTTCTCTGCATATTGAATCAATTTGAGTTCACCCATTTTTAACATAAATTCGCCTATTAGTTTTCCAAGATATAGATTCTGATCTTCAAAGGAAACATGATCCTATAAATGTCATCTTATCTGGAAACATCTGTAAAGCTATTTTCAGTTATTTAGCCTTTGTAGTTATTTACAAAATGCTTCCTGGAATCACATCCAGAATAGTATTTACAAAATTCAAACATTGCTATTATTACCTCTTGTAGTATAGAGTCCTATTGATGATTGATCTACTTTGCTCATGCGTGGACATTAATATAGTTTTATTTCATTTTTTATCTATTTATTGTGTTCATATCTTGAGATGTGAGTGATGGCCGCATTTAGAGCTTTTGGCTGCACCTTGTCCATCATCTACCTTTATCATCCCTCCCTGTTATATGTAGGAAGCTTGGATAAAGCACAAGTCAAGGATCTACTAGGAAATAAAATATGAATGTTATCTGGAGTTGAGGATGCCATATAATTGTAGCCATGTATAAAGTTAAACATCTCAGTCATTCAAGGATAGAGTTGAATCCTGAATAGAGATATTCCTGCTCGCCCTTATGCTACTTCTCTCATTCCGTCTATGATTGTGTAGTTATTTTATCATGATGTCGTATCCATTTTTCTGTGGCCCTTCAGCCGTTTGATTTGTTCAGGCCTTCCAGTATATGGTTGGTGATGCGACCAATCAGATTGCAAGCCTATAACTACTAAAGTTCCCGATTCCTTATGTTGTCCACTCTAATTAAGGATCGTTTTTTCAATATTTTCTTGGATTGTGGGGGCTCTGTTTACTGGCAATTATGAAAAACAGTTGGGATTCATTTCTGCATCTCAACAAAGGCTTATAAAATCTGACACAGGCCAAATATAAACAACTCAACAGTCAACCAAAATAGTAATGAAAGGTACATTGGATTCAAGTAAAGAATGTGCTTACAATGGCCCATTCAGAGAATATATTAAAGATTTTTAAGGATGCCCACTGATAATAACAGCAACTGCAGTTAGAGCAGAAGTTTAAAATAAAATACCTACAGATCACTTTTTATGAAATCCCATCTGCCGAAGACATAAAACTCTTGTATATTATACCCGGTTTTGCAGGTACAGCAGTGAAATACGGTCAACAAAAGATCCAGATTGATGCAGAACATTTTACAGTAAAACAGATCAATACTAGTTGATTCCTCAATCTTTCAGCTAGCCTTATACAGGCCATGATAGGTACATTTACGGGAGGGATGGCATAACACAGCTTCCAAAGCCAGACAATGGCAACCACTCTCTTGAACCTGTAGACTCTTTGCCCACCGGAACACCAAGTCTGCAGCAGATGCCTCCCTCTTTTTAGTCAGGCTTCTTTTCCTTGGTGCCTTCCTACAACAAGTTGCTACACTTTTCCCTAAACATTTTCCTTTCCTTCTGCTGTTAATTATTTTCTCCTTTCTATAAAGGTACTCCAGATAACAATTAAGTTCCACCTCAGGTTTTTTTGTTCATTATCCACCACTCAGTAGGTAATTAGGCTGAAATTAGGCCCTTCTCCATTTTATACAGATTTTTTTGAACAACATTGGGAAATCCAGCCCAATGGGTCTGTAGGAAATTGATTTGATATCTGGAAGTAAAATCTCGATATAGTCTTGCCACTGGACACCACAATAGGTAAATGACATCGAACAGATTTTTTTGAGCAACATTGGAAAATCCAGCTCAATGGGTCTTGTTATCAGTTATCACACAGTTTGTAGTTTGGGCAAAGCCCAACCCAAGCCAGAAGTGCGTGACGGAACTGGGAACACCTATCATTGTCACCTCAATAGATGTCCCCCTCGTTTTAGTGAAGGATAAATCCAACACAAGAGAGGCTTCCTGGGTGACTCTAGGGAGATTGCGATGGAAGATGGAAAGTGATCGGAGAGTGCCCCTACAGGTCAAGGTCAAAGATGGGAAAGAGGCTTGAGAAAGAGTTTTATGAGCTGGTAAATGGTTGCCAAGGTAGTGTACCTGCAAAACAATGTTAGACCTTCTCGGAGCAAGACAATTTATGAAGATTAAAGCCTCAAAACCAATGGGGAATCAGCAAGAAACCTTGCTGTCCCAAAATTGCAGCGGTAAGGAAATGTATATCAGCAATGAAGAATCACAACAGCTGCAAATTGAACCATCAAAATCAAGTATACAATATTGGATAAATATGCTAGCAATTAATAGACAACCTTCCAATGTTTAAACCAAGACTTTGATAGAAAGAGAGGGCTATTAATGACTGTTATCAACAAGTATTTATGACAGCCCAATGGCTGTAGAAAACTTTTTCTACAGCAGTAAGTTCTAAGTTCTAACCACTAAAATCAATAAGTAAGCCACCCAACCAATAGCTCTTAAACAATAGATCAATTACCACAGCTTGCAAGTGAATTTCAACGGTAGAAAACTGAATAAAGAGTAAGAGAAAGTGAATTTGCTGCAGCCCTGTTGGCTGTAGCTTAATGTTTGTTACAGCAGCTCAATCACCTAGCAAATCAAGAAGCCCCTAGGACACAAAATATCTTGAAGCATGTAAAATTTAAATCCAAACTTGAACAATTCAATATCTCAAAATTCACATTCACCAATGCAACAATATTCAATCTCCAATGCAAAGATTACTTCCTTATTATTTGGGTGAATGGAGTCTCTTCCTTGGAAAACAAGTTAAATGAAGAAGAAGAAGAGATCTTTGTTGAGAGTTAAACCCTTATAAAACCCAACAACAGTCCTTCCAAATCGTCTAGCTCAAAATCCAAGATGAACTAGAGCTTTAATGATTTCTCTAGGGGTGTAAACCCTCTTACTTCCTAGAGAAAACAAACCCTAGCCAAACCTTGCAACAAGAGTGTAAACCTTCTTGCTCCTTAAGGCAAGCCTTGTATCCTTTCAATGACAATGCAAATTAAACCTTGGTGGAGGATGTAAGCCCTTTTACTCCTAGGGTTTTAGATATATTTCTTGAATTTAAACAAGTATAATGACAATAAATTGCAGAAAATTACTCACCAATCCAAGAGATAGCATGCAACATACCCTTACTACCAAGATATCATCCACAAAATGCCAAAGAAATACCACCAAGAGAACTTGCTAGCCATTATTGCTCCAAATAACAAGTGTTGCATCTATTATGACATGAAAAAGAGAGATAGCGATTTTTCCCAAGGAGTTCGAAATTTCAATCCAAGAGTATGTAATTCTCAAGTGATGAGTTGTGAAAATGAAAAGAGATGGTCCTCTATTTATATGAGGCCATCTAAACCAAATTGTCCACATAAAATTGTCAACAACAAATTAAAAGAGGGCAGACCCCCTTTATTTGCTCTTACAACTTGCAAATATAAAAATTACATAAAGTAAAACCCCAAAAAGGGTGATGTCATTCCCTAAAAGGGTGACATGAGGCCTAAAAGTGAGACATTGAGCCTCAAAATGCATATCGTTGAGACTCCAAGGCCATGTGTCAAGCTCTCATGTGCTAGAGTGTCATGCCATGCATCTCCTTCTTTCAAACAACATCACATCACCTCTGGAACCATCAAACCCACCAAACCCTAGCCTCCAAATGACGTCAAAGGCTTAGAAAGTGGCATCCTAGGCCTCCAAAAACCAACATCTAGGTGCGAAGGGCTATGATGTCATCCTCAAAAGCTGTCAAATGCCTCCAAAGGCAACGTCCTCTATCCCTTGCACACAAAGGCTCTGGGGTGCTCTGCCAAGCCTATGGGGTACGGCGTCCATCCTAGGGGTTCTCAACCCACCATGAAGGTCAAAATGGCATAATTCTTCAATGGATAGCTTTCACCTGGCAAGGTCCTACAAAGACAAACAAGTACGCCCTCCAAGGGTCCACAAGTCACATGTATCATGTCAGGTAAGCCACATTTAATAAAAGAACCACCCAAACATGTGCATTAAATCCCCCCTTTTAAAGCATTAAATCCCCCCTTTTAAAACTAAACAAATGCTCAAAGACCTTATAACATTTGTCAAATTTAAGTATGGGAGGGTTGTCATGGTGCCCTGTTGGGTCGGCCAATCCCCAAGTCGAGGAGCGTTTCCCAAGAAGACCCTCTCTAAGTCATATAGTGAATATGAGTTGGATGGGGTATGACTTTTGGGCATGGGTTTCTTGACATATCAAAGGCTCATATTGTCTCAATTATGGGTGCCTTTGTGGAGGGTGTGTTGCATCCTTCGTTTGCAATGCATCATTTTTCCAAGCCTTTTTATTTGCCTTTAATTTATTATGGTCTGAACATTGAGTGTTATGTGCAATGGAAAGTAAAGAGCACCGCAATGCCACTTGAAGCTAGGAACACATTGAGTGTCATATGCACTGGAAATTAAAAGACACTGCAAATGCATTCCCCCAACAAGTGGGACATTTATTAATTATGTGTTTTCTCTTTTTTTTAAAAGGTCCTTGTTTTTTTATGGAGAAGCGTTTCATTGCTCTCAGGACCTTAGGGCGAGCATCTAGAGGAATAATGTATGACTTTTAACTTTTTCCAGCTACAACACCTCTAGGCCTTCAACCCCTTCTTCCCATGAAATGAGGTACAAGCCCTTCTTGGTGTCAGTGAGCCCAAAAACCCAAAAGATGAGGAAACGGAGGGGAGAAAGTGTGGAAAGTGGTAGAAATGAAGGGGAATGGTACGATGACCCTTCAAGTAGACCCCCTAGTAGCAACCATTTTCCCGAGGGTGACCCACTTACTAGGAAACCATGCCAACCACCAAAGTGAAATAAGGCAAAAGGTATAATTTCCAAGCAAACATTTTCATAATCAAGAAAGTGTTGAATTTTCGTTAATTATGTTAACATTAGATTTACCATAGCAATTTAAACTTCTTTTCCATGCTCGTTTCTCCATAGGAGATGTTGCACCATCGCCACCCAACCATAGGCAGCTACTCATGCCACCCCCGAGCATAACATATACATCCTGGGAAACCCTTCTACACAAGGGGACAAAACCCAGCAACCTTCTTATAGAGAATATCCTTGCCAAGACAAAATATTCAAGAACAAGTTCTATCCACTAGAGCAAACCAACAAGAAAGAATCCAGCAGCATAGATGTAGTACACCCTAGCCAGAGCATTGGGGTGTCTAACCTCCACTAGCACACCACCAAGAGATAACCAACTGTGCAGTTGCAACTCACTCTAGCCAGAGCGCTAGAGTGGTTCTACCAATACATCACCAAGACAAACCAACAACACAGTTGTAGCTCACTCTAGCCAAAGCGCTAGAGTGGTTGGCCTCCATCAACACATCACCAAGACCAAAAGAGATAAACCCTCCATATGTGCCCTTCTTCCTTCTGCAGTTGCATCTCTCTCCACCAAACTTGCGTTGTAGATGAGTGAATGAGTGTGCCAAATGAGGAAGGTGTCACTCTTATTTATACTAATCTGTCCAGTGACTTTTCTGGTAGGGCCGACGAGACTTTCTAGAAAATATATTTTATGTTTATCCTTTTCTAGAGCCAAATTTACTTCTGGAGCATTATAATTCTTCTTTATTATTTTTTGAGAGGCCGACTTCTCTTATGGGATCTTCTTTGATTTCCAATGGTTTTCCTTTAACATCTTGGCAACTTCATCTATAAGAAAGGTTATCCCGGAGGTGAATACCTCCCGCAGCTACTAGAAACATCAACAATTACATCAATGGATGTTAAAAGTACCTTTCTCAATGGTGATTTGCAAAAAGAAGTTTACATGACTCAATCTCCAGGTTTTGAGCTTGAAGGACAAGAACATAAAGTTTGCAAACTGATTAAAGCATTGTATGGTTTAAAGCAAGCTCCCAGAGATTGGTATGAAAAGATGGATAAATACCTTAACATAGTGGGTTTTCAAAGAAATGAATCTGATGATACTTTGTATGTGCATCTATAGGGTAAAAACAAGGTCATGTTAGTAATGTGTGTTGATGACTGGATTATCACTGGGAATAATGATGATCATATATTGCACAGGTTAAGAAGGAACTATAGGTTGGCTTTAAAGTGATTGATTTAGGATTACTTCACTACTATCTTGGAGTTGAAGTATTCCAACAACCCAATAACATTTTCATTAGTCAATGCAAGTATGCATCTGAACTATTGAAGAAATTTGGCTTGGAAGATTGCAAGTCTGTTCTTACCTCGATGGAGCAAAATTTAAAACTTTCAAAATTCGAAAGGGGGAATTGGTAAACAATACTAGTGATAGACAATTGATTAGCAACTTGATTTATCTGACAACCACTTGTCCAGATTTGTCATATGTAGTTAGTATTCTTTTAAGATTCATGTAGAAACCAAGGGAAAGCCACTGGAAAGCAGCTAAGAGGGTTCTCAGATACATCCACGATACAAAAGATTATGGTCTTCTATTTAAGAAAAATAAGAATTTTGTACTTATTGGATATTCAAATGCAAATTTTGTCGAAAATATTGATGATAGGGCATCGACATCCTGTTATTTAATGCATATGGGATTAGCAGTAGTTTCATGGAGTTGCAAGAAGTAGGCTATAGTTGCAAATTCTTCAGTAGAAGCATAATGCATTTCAACATGGGAAGCTGCATGTGAGATTGTATGGTTACGCAGGGTGTTATAGGATCTTGGAGTTCTTCAAGTAGAGGCCACTTCTTTATTGATTGATAGTTAGGTAGCCATAAAACTTGCTAAAAATCCATTTTCATTCCAAAACAAAGCATGTTGACATTAAGTATCGTTACATCAAGACACTCATCACAAAGGGTATCAACAAATCGAAGTATTGTCCTTTTGAAGATTAGATTTTAGACATCTTCACAAAACCCCTTGGCAGAATAAAATTTACTAAGTTCAGAATTGAGTTTGGTATTTGTTCAAATGTACTTTCGGATCAAATGGGGGATTGTTAGCCATGATGATCCTAAAGTACTTCTAGACTCAGTCTTTTCCTAGGATAATTAATTAGAAGAATAAATATATTCTAGAATTATTGTACATGGACACTTGTCATCTTCATGTGATTATGTGATAAGATGTCCATATTAAATCTAGTTTAGGAGACAAGGATGGAGAGCTTATTTAAGCTCTCTTCTTCTCATGTGAGGTCAATTCTGTTTGTATCCCTCACATCAATAATGTAATATTGTTTTCCTTATAAATAAAATGGTGTGTTTGAGGACACTTTGGTATCAGAAGTAGGAATACTATATAGACGACTTCAACAAAAAAGATGAGATCAAGACCCAAGACTCCCTAAAACTCAATATTCTTTGGCAAATCAAACAAATTATAGCTCAACTAAGAACTGAGTCTCATAGAGTAAGTTGTGAAATAGGAAGGTGGGAACAACCCAAGGAGGATTGGGTGAAAAGACACACCGTTTGTGTGAGATAGGATAGGTAGAAACTTGTTATCTCCTAGACCCGCACTCAAGGAAATTTAGGTCCCTGAACTAAGTGCAATTGTAATGGTACTTAGGAAGGCTGCCAATTTTTGGTATAACAACTCTTTCTCTTACTTTAGGCTGGTCCTTTTCTAGCACAAGGGGGAAAACCACATAAAAGACGTTTTAAGATATACTTTAGAAATAAAAGGATGGTGGATTACCAAGATCAGTGCCTATCCAATTGGGCCATGGTGTCAAGAAAAAAGAACAATAGTGTTTGAAAATGATGGAGAAGACGTAATCTGGCCATTTTTTATGCACCATAATTAGTCCAAAACTGATTTTCAGATTATGCAAGATTAATGAGATCCCTTATACAAGATGCACCATAACAACCATGAGATTACAAGCAAGTAATAATGTGAAACCATAAACAAGATAGGAACAACCATAATATGAAATCCTAGTAGATGAAGCAGACAAAGTAGGACAACATTCTTATTGAATGAACAACCAACAATACACCATTTCTTCAAATCTGATTTCACACAAGATCAAGAGGACCGAATAGGTCTCACCTAACCTTCTTCCCTAGTTAGGGCAATCCACAAAAATGAAGTAAAACAATCCTAACTTGAAAATTGTAGCAATAAAATCCTTTAATAATTCAATGTTACATTAAGGATTAGGGAGGGTTTAACAACCTCAACCCTAATCTCTTCTTTTATGGAGCAAGTTTTCCCTTCTACAAATATTATATCAGCAATAAGCCCTGGGCAATTCTTGCAAAACCCTAATCATCCATGAAAAACTTAAGAGATGAAAAAACCTCACATTGGATTTGTCTTTCTTCTAGCTCTCTCGAAGATATTCAACTAAGCTTGGAGGGGAATTCCTAATCTTCCAACCATACATTTAGCAAATGAGAATAGATCTCCTTAAATAGCTTTCCTTTCAAGAACTTTTCCAATAAAATATTATTTCTTTTAGAAGGCCCTAGAAATCTCCTTAAGTGGAGCACTCTTTTTTGCCTTTTGAATGAATAAATGGGTCCATATTGCCACTTGTCATCTTTCTATTTCATGAGATCCTTTTAGAGCATGCCTTTATTATTTATTTGAAGGTTTGACCATGTCGGCAATGCCACATGGCATTTCCTCATGCAAAGCTTTTTCCTCAAAATATGTAGAGAATGCTTCGAACAAAGTGTTATGAACCCAAATTCCTTCTCTAAGGTGAAACACGCCTCTAAATATGTAGAAAAGGCCTAGAAAAATGTGTCCTTACACCAAACAATGTGTCCTTACCCCAAAATACCTCAGAAGGAGAAATATGCTTCCAAATATGTGAAAATAGATTAAATAGTGTATCCTTTCGCCTCAAAGTTCTTCTCATAGAGGAAACATGAATCAAAATACATGGAAGCTCTTCTATTAGGGTTATTAGTCACCTCTTCTTGTCTTCATTATGCCCTAGCCACCTCCTCGACGAGGGCGTTCAACCTCAAGTGGGTCTTTGACCAAGCCCAAGTGAAACTTAGTGCCATGTCGCACCCTTCCAAGTAGGCCATTTCTCCTTTTATGCTTATTAACCCCTTTGCTTACCATATCTCATGCTCTAGACCTCAAATATGGAAGGGAATTCATATTCTAAGCCTCTCTTATTGCTCAAATCATCCATCAATGCTGTCTTGGGCCCTGGCTTCAACCTAGGAACAAGGCACTCCATCAATGATGCAAAAAATGGTAATACCCATGTAACCATGCCCTCCAAATATGTCAAGTGCACCTAAACAGACCTCACGGTAAGATATTTCTTTGAGAAAGCCTCACTTAAATCAACCATACTTCCTTTTTTCTTACCTCTGGATGATGGATGGTGCTCTATCATGTTAGCTTTCGAGGTTACTTTGAAAGTGTTTACACCATGCTTGGGGGTGTTTCATGTGATGTGGGGTGCATGGTGTGTTGATTACCTTGGTTGTACCATGATGGACATACACATTGGAGATAGCTTGCTCATGGATTTCCATGCCTTGATTTGATGCTTGTGTGGCACACTTCCTTGGGAGGTTGGAGACCTATGTAGCTTGGTGGCTTCTTCATGAGGTGTGTACATGGAGGTTGGTTGCTTGCTTGGGAGGACAACTTAATTTGGAGGAGGTGCATTGGGCATCTTAGAGGAGGGCGTTGAGCCCTAAATGTTGCGGGGACAATTGGTTACTTGTGTGGAGGCTAGTACTTGACTTGAGGACGCTTGGATTGAGGAGTGATCGTGTAGGTGTGGTAGATTTGGAGGTACACATAGCTTAGGAGGGAGCATTGGAGCATTGGAGAAGTGTTGAAAACATCTCATGGATCACTCTACTTTGCACCCTTGCGTGTTGGATGTACTCACCTTGGAGCTTGACACATGTCATTTGGAGTTGATGCACTTCACATGTGGGCCTATGTATTTCTTAGTTAGGTTGCTTGTTGTGGACTAGGTTCACTTGTTATTGTTGGCCTTCCTCACTTATCATATAAATAAAGGAAGGAGAGAGTATTTTCATTAACTCATTGTGATCACATACTTGTGTTAGAGATGTGAGAGCTAGAACAAATATCTCTTTAGAGGCGTGTTTCACCTTTGAGAAGGACTTGTTGATATTATGGTAGTTGCGGGAGGTATTAACCTCCACGTGTAACCTAGACAAGAATAGAATATTCCGGGAAGCAAGAAGAAACCCTAAAGCATTGGACATAACCCT
>CBVK0100005574.1:0-15364 GCA_900067695.1 Picea abies | reverse complement strand
TTTTTTTTATTACCTAGTAGCATGTCTGCGACACAAAAAATAATTTCTCGCAAACAAATTCATGCTGCAATAATCCTGTCCTGTGCAAATCTGGCTTCACCTTCAGAGTCCAGGATCTCATACCATGTTAAATTTCTAGAACCAAGCGCCCGGTTGTTAATTCTGAGCAACAACACATTTCACTGAATTACAACACAACTAGGTTCTAAACAAATGAATATTCAATAGAAGCAAGTAAATCAGGAAACCATAACACATATTGCACACAAGATTCAAGTAAACACCCTTGGAAAAACCCTCGTAGGAAAACCAGTTCTGTGAGATTTTTTTTATTAATTGGGGCTCAGTTCTTGGGAAAATGACAACTATGAGGAAATTACAATTACAATAACTAGCCTATAGCCTCACAAACCTCAATGCTACTACTTCTCTTTCCATCCCTTTGTCACTTTCCCTCATATTTATGCACCTACACCCCTGAAAGCTCACTGTGTGTGTGTAGTCTCTATCTCACTTGATGTGTCTTCTCTCACCCCAACTGCTGTTTTATAATCTTGAGATTAAACCAAATCAAACCCTAATCCAAAACCCTAGATCTAATCCAAAGTGATCAACTGTTGAGATCTAATCTCTTGTTCACTTCTAGATCTAACGACTATGACTTAATTTAATTTTCACTTAAGTTACTAAAGCCAATAACTTAGGATATTAACTTAATTAACCTCCATTAATTACAAAAAGGTCATTCATTTACACAAAGTGAACTTCTAAGGTTCTAAGTGTTGATGATTGCAACGTCGTGTGACATTCTCCAGGATACTTTCTCCTCTGGACTGAGTTGAGTCATGCCCCAATGTTGGGTGTACCCATGTGATGGGTGTATTTTTCTCCTCTGTGTGAGAGTTGAGTCGATGTGGTCTCCTTCCTTTGTACTCCTGTGGACTCAGTCGGGTTAGGCTTGAGATGCTACTTCAGATGATTCTCCCATGGACTCAGTCGAGATAGAGATCTGTTGAGTATGACGTCCTTGTGGCTAAGCACAGGTGGATGTGTCCCTAGTGGCTGAGCACTAGTGGATGTGTGGATCCCTTGCTATATTGTCTAAGTGTAAGATTTACTTGTAACCCTAATTATGATGTAAAGGGTACAAGTTGGCCCCACCATATGTGAAAGATAATTAAGGTTTATTGTAATAAATAATTATATTTCTGAGTTATTAAGGTCGGCCCTGTTGTGCCAATAGACACACCTATTGTTGTGTCTAGTCTAGTATAAATAGAGGTGATTTCCCCATTGAGGAAACACACACTCTCACATGAAAACAAGGAATTTCAGTGAGTGCATGTAAGGCTGAAATGCACACCTCTCTTGGGCGCTAGTTTCAAGGTTGTAGAAGCACCCTCTTGTGTGCATTAGGGTTTATGGTTGGGGGATCTTCTCTTGAGAATATAGCAAAGGATTGCTCGGTTTTCTTCCCTTGAGTAGAAGGGTTTCCTAGGATATTTCTTGTGTTCTTATGCATGGTAATTCTTCTTGTGATCTTGGTAATTGCAACACTTGTGTATGGTGTTGCTGCATTTGTTTATGGTTCAAGTACATGCTAAATGAAATAAACCTCATGCTTGAGCCTAGCATAGTGAAAATTCAACACTAAGAGGCATTGGATGACTTCCACATGCTAGACACATGCTAACGCAGAAGTACCTGTCCGATGCTACAATTTTCAACAAGCCCAAACAGAGAGGAGACTTTTTGGTGACATTTGGGGCATCTTATCCTACAATTAGCCGCTTTTTTATCGTTGATGTTACTTCATTTCAAATCTGATTGAGGAGTCAAAAGGTGTGCTAACAAATTGACGTCATTGTCAGGGACATGTCAATCTTCGGATGGCAATGATATTGGTGAGTTTTTTTTCTTCATTTAATTTATTATTGAGACTCACCCGACGACTCCACATGAAACCGGGTTGGCTCCATTGGGGAACTCAAGGAAAATCACCCGGATTCTATTCGACACAAGGCATTGTTCCGAGTCGTAGCAAACTTGAACATCTATTTCAGAACACATGGGTGGATCACCACTTAACAACATCCATTGGCGACTCCATTAAAGAAAGAACATGATTGATCATGGAGCAGTGGGTGTGGGATCTTCTAGATTTTATTCACATTAAAAGGCAGGAAGATGAAACTATTCTTGAGTTTCATGTTAGATTTCTCAATACACATGATAAACTTCCCGCCAAATATCAACCAAGAAACTTTGTGGTGAATTATGCCTTTGCTTTTGATTCAAAATTTCGTTATCTTTTTTTAAAGCAAGGACCAACAAATTTAGGGCAAGCTTTCTTGGTTGAAAGAATTGAGGTATACCTTATGCTTGCCCAAGGATTGTAGGAACTTTTTGCTATTATAGAAGAAAACTATGATGGAAATGATGCATCTTTTCTTCTTATTGTTTCCCAAGTATACCAGAAAAGAATAGTTGCTATAGAAGAGAACCTTGCATGTTATCAAGTTTTTAGAGATGAATAGGATTATGATGACTCATTCTTGGATGATGAAGCACCAATAGTTGCAGAACTTGAGTCATATGTAGGGCTCCATGAGAATGAAACTGAAGAGCTGAATTTACAAATGGGTTTGGTGATTTCTTCCAATGATGATGATTAAATTCAAGAGAAGAGCAACTTATGCTCCCTTATCACTCCCACGCTGAATGCAAGTGTGTTACTTATCACTCCCACACACGTCTTCCTTCTTTCTTTAACCCTCACATGTATTCAACTGATGCGCCCTTTTTATCTCCACATGTGTGCATGTCCTTTACATCCCCTCATGCATGCATGCTTTCTCCTCTATTCTTAAACCATGTGCCCTAATTTGCCTCCTTCACACGTGTGCCCTCTTATTTTGGATGTGCATTCTCCTATTTTTGCCACACTTGTGTGCCCCATGGATCTATATTTTGGAGGCTCCTCTTCATTGTTAAGGATCAACTTTTCTCAGCAGCAGTTGTCTATCTCTTTCATTCTTCTTTATAGCTTCTAGACTTTGTATAAGGAACAATACTCTACCGGCTTTTGTACTTGTGTTTAGTGGTGCAATCAGCCCTTTGGCAAGAGCAAGAACAAAGTTTTGGTGTGCTGGTATGAAGTTGTCAGATCTTGTTGGTATCATGATTGATTTTTTATGAATTGTTAGTAGTTTTAGCCTATTATTGTGGTGTTTCAGCCTTGTAATAGCGCCTCTTTCCCTTTCTTTTTATTCATTAAAAACTAACACTTTAGGGTTTTTTGTCCAAACAAATTTCAAATTGTGTTACTTACCCCTTTGGTAGCTTAACTGCTAGCCAAAGATACTCTTTATTTCTGCTGTTTTCTGGTTTATATTGCAGATTTTCGAAGTTTAGGACAGCAGGAAGAACTTAGGTACACCCCTTTGAGGTTGGTACGCACCAGCCCAAATGGAGAGGAGACTTGCTGGTGACATCTAGGGCATTTTCTTCTACAATCAGCCGCTTTTTTACTGCTGATTTTACTTCATTTCAGATTTGATTTAGGAGTCAAAAAGTGTTCTAACAGAAAGGAACATTTGGACTGAAAAAAAGTTGTTTCTATTCTTTCAAACTAAAGCAGGATTCCATGCAACAAATATGCAAATGTGCATGAAAACATGTTGGATCTTTTGAAATGTAAAAGGCCTTCTAAGCATATGTTCAAACTTAAGAGACAAGCCCGAGTAAATTACTCACCCATTCCACTAACTGTTTGAACTTTGGGCTCGTGGATTCGTTGATGCATAGTGGTTCTGGTTGATGACAAAAGGTGCAGGTGATATGTAAGAACCTCATTTTAGTTGTCCTTATTTTGACTGCAATTCCCTGCTTTGTGAGAGACCACACAAACCAAACATTTTTATGTTGATGGTTGTGGCTTACATCCTGTGAAACACTTTGACAAAAGAGTTTTTTGCACCATCCAATGTGAAGTGAGTGTTTTTCCAATATCGTTAAGGTGACTGGATTTAAGCGGGTATGTGAGGTAGCACATGGCTTGTGGCACATTTGAAGTCCAGTCTCCACAAGTTTTTAGGTGTATCTGCCATTTTCAGTTCAATTTCATGTCGAAGAAAGAGCTGGATGACATCCTGGACAATGCTATTAGTATTGTGTAGAGTTTAGGCTGCAACTACAGGCATGACTTCCATTAGTGTGCTAAATTGGGGTAAGGTCTTTAAGAGTTTAAATATCCTTTCTGAGAATGTTATGTACAAAATGCTAATTCTCGTTGTTGGCTGAAATTGTGACAATTTATAATAGCTATTTAGCTACCTGTAAAAGAAAGTTCAGCTAATTAGCAAAGAGGATTACATTTATGATAGCCTTTTGTATGGGATTCTTCCTATTGAATTCAAACTTTTATGGTCTCTAGATTTATATCTTTTTCTTTTATATTTCCTCCCATGTCTTGGGCAATTCAACAAATCAACCTTTCTTGTTGAGTGAAAGTGGACCATTACATGATTTTTTATTCTGCTTTTGCATCTGCAATCATTTCTATTGTTAATGATTCATAAATATATTAATAAATCATTGAATCTTCAGCATTTCACTTACAAAATCTTGTGTTTTGTATTGCTTTCATTTTTAATAAGACTATTGAGAAATAATGTTTTCAGCTTGCAATCTCTAGATGAAAGACAGGGAATTAGTCATTCAGCTAGTCAGTTAAAGTATAGAACAATTTCACACAAAAATTGCAGCCAAAAAATCTTTTCCCATCAAAATTCCTTGTGTATTTTACGGAAATCTGTCCTGGACTTTGATTGTTTGTGTAGAATATGTTTTATGTCACATTCTGCATTTACAGCAAGTTGGGACATCTTGAAAATGTCAATTAAAATTGTTGTCTAAGACTATTTGTGGCTTTTCCAGTTGTACGACATGGTAGTTCAAGCTACAGATATTTCTGATGAGACAAAGGCTCGAATAAGCCAGAGATTAGCTGAGGCTGACAAGGTTAATTCCAATCAGACTTCAGCCTTGAATTTGAAAGAAATAAAGTTTTTTCTGTTTTTAAGTACATTGTTTCTTTTAAAAAGTACATCAAGCAAGTTCTAAATGCATGGTGTTGAATTGCAGTGCCTTATTGACGGAGCTGATGAGTACTTGCAGCTGCTTGATGTAGCCAGCAATGCAATGCGCTCCTTGTGTAATATGACTCAGGAATGTTGTTACTGATCTGAAATATACTAATTAAACAGCTGACTAACGAGTTCTTTCTCTGGTCCAATTTATGGTGACTAATGGATAGAGTGATGAATACTTGCAGCTACTGGATGCATCAAGCAATAAAATGCATGCCTTCATACTATGTTTCGAGAATTTTTTCATGAAATTGTATTCAACTATCAACCAGATAACTGTATAGAGCTTGACATTTCTTTCCCCAACCTCTCGCATAAACATAGATGTTTGTTAAAGTTAGTTACTAGAGCCATAGTGTTTTTGCATGCACATAGCAGGATGTTGTGTTCTAAGCTTCATAGTTTCCAGTATCCATTATTTTGCACTTTTCTCTGGACTGTCATCTTTAGGTTATTGTCTATGGGAAAGTCAATTTTTTTGAATTGAAGAAATATCAAACTCATACAAACCTATCAAATTAATAGATAGGTGGACGATAGTCAGATTTAGAAAAATCAACTTTCTGTCATACAAACCTATCAAATTAATAGATAGGTGGACAATAGTCATTTGGTAAAATCAACTTTCTTTTATGCACACAAGTATAGAGAAAAATGGGTATAAAAGATTTCAAGTTTCTCATTATCAATCACGTTGAAAATTGAAAAGTTTTGTACTTATACTACAAAAAATTTGTCAGGTGACCTGTTAAATTATCTGTACTTGTTCTTATAGTTGTAAAGGCTCCTTTCATGTTTATTCTCATGTTGGCCTTTTAGAAGCAGTGTTATTAAACCTAGCAAAATTAAGTAGATTTGTCAATCAAAAAGTTATATGCATCAATTGTTTTTGGTGTTGCTGATTGTAAAAGTGTCTTTAACAATTTAGGATTTGGGTTCTTTATGACTTTCTGAATGTTGATGTTTGGACATTGGGAAGACATTCTTCCATATATATATATAATAAATAAGTAGTTATTTATTATCCAAGGGATGCATCCTTTTATGGATGGTCACCATATGTTTGCTATATATGGAACTCTCATCATTATAATAATATATCAATCTAATATAATCATTTTGTTTTAGCATTTTCTACTACACTTGTGTTTATGCCCATAGTTATTCTTCTTGTGATCTTGGTTATCACTGCTGCTATTGTTCATGGTTTGTGCTTCAGTTCATGTAAATTTGTAAAGAAATTGAATGTAATTGAACAACATTAAACTCCGACATGGTATCAGAGCAACGTTCTTGAAAGAAGACTATTGTACATGCCTTGGCCTTCTATAACAACTCGCCATACATTTTCGGTAATTCATTGTTTTGCTACAACTGCAACTCAGGTTAAGGTTTTTGCACTCTTCCAACAACCATGGTGAACCATATTTTGGTGGAAGATAGGCTTGATGGAACAACCAACTTTAGTTCTTTGAAATCTAGATTGCTCATCACTCTAGAAGAGAGTGACCTAATGATGAAGTACGTTGAAGTTGTACCATAATCAACTGATGATGCGAAAAAGTCTCAATGGAGGAAGAATGATGCAAAAGCCAGAAAGGTCATCATCTATTCTGTGAGAGACAATTTAATCCCTCACATCTCCAACTTGAAGACAACTAAGCAGATGTACGATGCCTTGAAGAAGTTGTTTGAGAGCTACAACACCAACAAAGCACTTGCCTTGAGACAACAACTTAATAATCTCAACATGACGAAGTCAGATATAGTTGCCACCTCCATGAAGATTTCAGAGATTAGAGATTAGTTGGGTGTTATTGGTGAAATCATCTCTGACAAAGAACTTGTCATGATTACCCTTAATGGTCTTCCAAGCCATTGGGAGCCATTCATTCAAAGTATCAGTGGGTGATCCAAATTGCCCAAGTTTGATCGTTTATGGGCAGACTGTGCTCAGGAGGAGACCAAACTTGCAGCTAGAAGCATGCAATGTTCCCATCATGATGACAATCAAGCCCTTGCTACTCATGCAAGGAAAAAAAAGGAAAAGAAGAGGTTTCGATAAAACATTTAAAGGAAGGAAGTCAACACCAACTTCAGAACACAAAAAGGACATGTCAAAGATTCAATGCTTCAGATGTGATAAGTATGGCCACGATGTGAAAAATTGGCCTACATTGAAGAAAGGAAAGCAACATGCTTCCACTACTAATGTTGATTCAGGACAACCTCAGAGGAACTCAAGGAATGCAAGCATGGACGATGGAGTGTTCTTCTTCATTTAAGCCCTCTCAGGTATGGTTCTTACTAGTAATGATATTTGGTTGATTGACAGTGGTGCTTCTAGACATATGACTGGATACAGAGAGCACCTTACAAATCTAGTAGAGATAATCTCGTTTGCATGTTGTACTTGATGATGATTCCAAATATGCTGTGAAGGGAGTTGGATCCACTTCCTTACAACTAGATTCTGGCACCCCACTCCATTTGAGTGATGTATTATTTGTACTTGGGATGAGAAGGAACCTTGTCTCTATTTCAACCTTAGAGAAGACAGGCTACACGGTTGCTTTCTCTGATGGGAATGTTCTTGCATGGAACAAGAACTCTAGTATGGATTCTGCTTGGGTGATTGGTGTTCGAGAGGACATATTATACATATTGATTGTTTGAACAGTTCAAGCCTGATACATGATTCTACCAGTTTGAGCGAACTATGGCATAAGAGACTTGCTCATTTACATTATAAGGCTCTTCCCGCTCTGGGGAAGATGGTGACAGGCCTTCCAAAGATCCATGTTGAACACAATGACATTTGCAGAGGTTGTGCTCTTGGATGGAATGCCAATGGGTCCTTTTCGACCAGTGATAATAAATCCAAGGGGATCTTAGACTTGCCTCATACAGATTTATGTGGACCCATGACAATTGCTTCCTTGAGTGGATACCTATACTATGTGATCTTCATTAATGACCACTCTTGGAAAACTTGTATTTACTTCTTGAAGACTAAGGATGGAGTCCTTGCCAGATTTCAGGAGTACAGAGCAGATGTCTAAAATTTGATCAGAAAGAAGATCAAAGTGTTGAGATCATATAATGGAGGAGAATACACTTCCCATGGTTTCAATGATTTCTGCATTGAGGTAGGGATCAATAGGGAGTAAATTGTTCCTTACAACCCTCAACATAATGGGGTCGTAGAGAGAAATAATAGATCTATTGTTGAGGCAGTCAAGTTGATGATTCATGATCAACATTTACGTATGTTTCTGTGGGCAGAAACATCCATGACTGTAGTGTATGTTCGGAACAAAAGTCCTCATAAGACTTTGAGGAACATGACTCTCGAGGAGGCCTTCACCGGAGTGAAGCCTGAGGTTGGACACTTAAAGATATTTGGGTGTCCAGTATAAATTCATGTACCCAAGGAGAAAAGGACCAAGCTAGACCCTTCAGGTAGAAAGGGTACATTTGTGGGGTACAGTGGATCTTCGAAGGCATATCGGATCTACATCCTTGGTCAGAGACAAATTGAGGTAAGCAGAGATGTTACCTTTGAGGAGGTAGCTTTCAGGAGGTCTAGAGGATCTCACATGGAGATTGATAGTGAGAGACAGGAAGAGATGGTGCCTTCTCCCCCTCACCCTTCAACAATTCAAAGGGAGATAATTGAGCCTATTGATCCCATTGATCGTGTAGCTCCAATTGATGTTCATAGAGATATTGTAGTAGGTCGGAAGAGACCTACATGGGCTTGTTAGACTTTAAAGGAGGTAGAAGGACATGTAGATCCTCGTGGTACCTTCTGATAAAGAAAGAGACTTCAAAGATATTCGTGCTATGCCGCAACTATGAGCCACATCATTGATTTTGAGCCTTCATGTTATGATGAGGCATCTAGTCAACTAGTATGGAGAGATTGCATGATGGAGTATTGGTCCATCATGAAGAATGATGTGTAGGATATTGTTCCAAGATCTTAGGGGAAGTCTGCAGTGACTTCCAAGTGGATTTATAAGATCAAACACAGTTGATGGGAGCATCGAGAAACACAAAACAAGATTTGTTGCTAGAGGATTCTCTCAGGTTGAGGGAATAGATTACGAGGAGACATTTGCTCCTGTTGCTTGATACACTTCTATCTAAACGATTATTGCCCTTGCAACATCCATGTGTTGGAGACTACATCAGATGGATGTGAAGACAACATTTCTTAATGCAGAGATTGAGGAAGAAGTATACATCGAGCAACTAGATGGTTTCGTGATACATGAGAAGGAGTCTCATGTGTGCAGGTTGAAGAAGGCCTTGTATGGACTCAAGCATGCACCTTGAGCTTGGTATGCGAGGATTGATGGACCCTTGATGAGTTTGGGCTTCAACAAAAGTGTTGTTGATCCCAATCTGTACTACAAGATTGTTAATGGTGAGTCCTTGATTTTGGTCCTCTACTTTGACGATTTATTCCTCATTGGTATAGAGAGCCTTATTGTTGAATGCAAGTATGCATTGGCCTCTGAGTTTGAGATGGACCTTGGTATGATGCACTACTTCTTGGGACTAGAGGTGTGGTAGAGAATTGATGAGATCTTCTTGAGTTAGGGGAAATACATAGTTGAGATATTGAAAAAATTTGGGATGTTGAACTATAAGCCCATGGCTATGCCAATGGTGACGAATCTGAAGAACCTAAGTGTGTCTTCTTTCGATTTTGAAGAGATTGATCTGATCCTGTACATACAATTGAATGGATCATTGATGTATCTGGTTAACACCAGACCAAATATTTGCTATGCATTGAGTGCACTTAGCCAATTTATGAGTCAAGCAAGACAAACACACTAGATTGCTACGAAGCATGTGTTGAAATACCTGCGAGACACAATTGGACATGGCCTAAGATATACTTTCAATATTGATATGAGATTGTAGGGATACACTGACTTTGATTGGCCAGGGAGCGCTGTGGACAAGAAGAGCACCTTCAGGTGTAGCTTCACTTTGCGATTTTCCATGGTTTCCTGGTGTAGCAGGAAACATACTTATGTGGCCTTGAGCACAACAAAAGCAGAGTACATTGCATTGAGTGTGGCAGTCCGTGAAGCAGTGTGGCTTCGCAAGCTCCTTGCAAATTTTTTTGGACATGTGTTGGATTCCATTGTTATTCATTGTGATAACCAGAGCTGTGGGAAGCTCTAAGAGAATCTAGTGTTTCATGACATATCAAAACACATTGAGATCAAGTACCATTACATTTGAGACATGATGCAGAGGAAGGCAATATTGGTGCAATACCTTCCTACAAATGAGCAGGTTGTTGATGTTCTTACCAAACCCTTTACCAGAATGTAGTTTGAGTACTTCCGTGACAGACTTGGTGTGGCAGAGAATGCCTCCCTTGTTGAGAGGGAGTGTTGATGTTTACAACTTCCTGAGACATTCTCCAGATCATACTCTTCTGTGACTGAGTTGAGTTAATTTGTGAGGACACTTATCCGATAAGGGATAAGTGGATTTGGGCTTATAGCCCAACATCCTTTGTGGAGAGCACATGAGGATATGTCAAGGGAGTTGACTTTGACGTCACACTATGGGGAGTTGACCCTAGTGTTTCTAGAGGGAGTAACCTTTAGAAGTCTGCATGGGAGTGCCATGTGTGACAGACATTCTCTAGATCATACTCCTCTGTGATTGAGTTGAGTTGATCTGTGAGAACACTTATCCGAGAAGGGATAATTGGGCTTGGGCTTATAGCCCAACGTCCCTTGTGGAGAGAACATGAGGACACGTCCCTTGTGGAGAGCACTTGAGGACATGTCAAGGAAGTTGACCTTGACGTCACACACTATGGGGAGTTGACCCTAGTGTTTCTAGAGGGAGTAGCTTCTAGAAGTCCACATGGGAGTGCCATGTGTGATAGTCCTTTTGCTACAATGTCTCAAGTAAGCATCAGGCGAACCTTCTCCTAGATTGGGTTGTAGACCAAGGGAGATAGGGTGCATCTATCACAAAGGTGTACTTGTGGTAAATGAGCCCTAGCACATTCCTTCCTTGATCATGACAAGGAATAATATGGACTCGAGGTGCTTTCCATGAGTCAATTAACATCACGTTGACATTCACTCATAGGGGTGTACCTGCGGTGAGCGACCCTGGTTGAGAATGTCTCCCTCGTTGAGAGGGAGTGTTGATGTTTGGACAACATCGGGAAGACATTCTTCCATATATATATATATATGACATGATATTTATAATACAAGGTATAAATATATATAATAAATTAGTTATTTATTATCCAAGGGACACATCCTTTCATGGCTGGTCACCATATGGTCTCTATATATGGAACTCTCATCATTGCAATAATATTTTAATCTATTTTAATCATTTTTTCTTAGCATTTTCTATTGTACTTGTGTATCTGTGCATGGTTATTCTTCTTGTGATCTTTGTTATTATTGTTGCTATTGTTCATGGTTTAAGCTTCAATTCATATAAATTTGTAAAGAAATTGAATGTAATTGAACATTAAACTCCAACATTGAAAGCAACATATCCTCTTTGTTTGATATCATTATAAAGCAAGCAAAACATCTCTTTGTTTAATATCATATAAAGCCCCATTTATACAAAGTTCATCATAGAAGGGTCCACTACCTATCATCCACAAGCAAATGGTCAGGTAGAGATAAAATCAAAGAGCTAGAAAACATTTTGACCAAGATAGTGAATCAACATAGAAAGGACTAGGTAAAGATGTAAACAATGTAAGTATGGGAATACAACACAACATGGAAGACAACAACAAGGCTCATGCCTTATGAATTAGTTTATGGAAAAATTGTTGTGCTTCCTATTGAGTTTGAGATAAAGACATTGAGGACAACGTTGGAATTGGGTCTTTACCTCCCCACTGCACGGAGGAAAAATATAGATTAGTTCTATTCACTACATGAAATTAGGCAGTGGGTTGTGTTTCACACATAAATCATTTAGCAACAGAGTTATGTGGCATGACAAGTTTATAAAGACAAAGAAGTTCAAAGGAGATTGGGCCTTTTGTATGATTCATAGTTTAAAACTTCAAAGGAAAGTCGAGGATAAAATGGTTGGGACCATATCAAATTAATAGATGATATGACAAGGGATTAGTAAAAATACGAATATATGAAGATCCTATTCCTCTTTTAGTTAATGGACATAGGCTCAAGCTATACAAAAAGCCATTAACAAAAGACTAGTTCATTTCCAAGTTCCAAGAGAAACATCTTGCTACTATAATTGAAAACAAACTAGTATGGTGAAAACCTCATTTGAGGCATCAAAGGATAGATTTTGCCTTGAAAACCAAGACTCTTGGCAAGAATTGATCTATACAATAAATAATAAAATAAACATCCTTTTGGTGAAAACCTCTTTGAGGCACCATAAGGTAGGGCAAGAATGAAATGCACGTGGCTAGTAGTTTTGTTATGAGAAAGAAAATAAAAACTAAAAAAACTAAATTAAAAGAAAAAAAGTTGTAATGATCCACCCTTTTCATCATTTCAAATTCAAGATGTAATTTCAAGTTTATCTAACTTTGTTTCATGACAACACTAGCTCTCATCAACGAAATCATTTGCAAACATGAAAGTTCTATGAATTTTCCAAAAGCTTTAGATAACTATTGTCTTGTGTTTCTCTTAATTATATAAATAAGATATGAACTTATTTAATCATAGAAATGAATATATTTGAACATGCAACAATCACACAAATAGCTGAAAAATGAACAACAAAAGCGATAAATGAATAACACACGTGCATTGGTTTTTCTCTTCAAACAAGCGTATCATTTCTAATGATCAAAGCTTATAAGGTACCTCCACATTCTGTTGTAACTTAGCAGTTGTACATTAAACAAAACACTACATAACATAGAAGTATAACCCAATGAATATAAATATGGCTTTGTTGAAGAAAGAAGGCAACAACTACTTTGTACAACTGTATGCCATCGTTGTTGTACCAATTCCCTCTTGCAGTTTGCTACGACGTATATGCACTTTCTCCTCTTAGATGCACTCTCCTCTTGGTCTTTGCCTCTCTCAAGTGTTCCCATGTGTGTTCCAACTTTTCTCGTCTTGTCCTATTTATGCTTTGAGAGAGATAATTAACCTTTTCAATCTAAGCAACTAATTTTCTAAATCTTAGCAACTAATTTCCTTAATCCTCGCAACCACCTTATCTCAACAATGAAGTGTACAACTAAGATTAGAAGAAATCCATCACTCTAATATTTTATAATTCTCATTTAGATTTTTAAGATTAAGAGAACATGGGAAATTTGACTTTCGCTTTTATTTATTTAAGTGATTATAAGATGGTATTATTTTCCACTTTCCCTAAGTGGTCACTAAGAAGTTGTCTCGAACTACTTCTCACAAGTTCACACCTAACCAACGCAAGAAGCTCTTTCTCGAGCTACCTTTCTCAACACTCCCTCTTAGCGAGGAATGACTTCTGCACTTATCTGAGTTTGTCTCTCAGTGCTTCAATTTTTTTTTTTGCTAAGATCTTGGTCATAATATTACCTACATGTTGATTGGTGGGAATAGATTGGAACTTCTTTGCGCCCTTTTGAATCCCGTCTTGAATGAAGTGATATCTAATCTCTATGTGCTTGGACCTGTCATGAAACACTAGATTCTGAGAGAGTTTGATACAACTTTGATTATCACAATAAATCAACGTGGGATCCGACTCCTAATCAAATAAATCTACAAGCAACTTGCAAAGCCAAATGGCGTCAACTCATTGTATTAGCTACTATATACTCTGTCTCTGTTGAGCTAAGTGCCATGGAAGTCTGCTTCCTGCTGAACCAGGATATCATCGTTGATATTAAGCTAAAGTAGCACCTTCGGTTGCTCTTCCTGTCAGTTGCACTGCCTGCCCGATCCGAGTTTGTATACCCTGCAACTTCACTTTACCATCTCCAAGATATCTTGACCATACTCCATTGTGCCTCTCAAACATTTGAGCACATGTTTTGCTGCTACCTAATGGTCCTGCCTCGACTCCACCATAAAGTGATTTAAGTTCATTGCAAAACATATATTTGGTTTGGTGTTGGCCAAATACATTAAGGAATCGATTAGTTGCCTCTACAGTGTGGAATCCACAAACTTTGAGTTCGAAGTTGCCACCTTCTTCAAATTGGTGATCATGGGTGTGGCCATAGGTTTGCAAAGTCCTCCATCCAGAATCTCTTCAGGATCTCAATTGCTCACTTACTTTGCCCAAGGAATATCTCCCCTGGTTTTTAACCAAATCTCCAAACCCAAGAAGTAATGCATGATGACGATGTCCATCTCGAGTTCAGTTGCCATATCTGCTTTGCACCATGCAATGAGCTTCTCTATACTTGTAAGAAACATGTCATCTACGTATAGCACCAAAATAAAGGGATCAATACCAATAAATATATAACATAAGCTAGGGTCTGTTTCACTTTTGGTGAAGCCCATACTTGGCAAATATCCATCGATCCTAGAATATTGTGCTCTCAATGTGTCAAGTGCATGCAAGGAGACTGTGGAATGCCATGGTGAAAGACAACCATAACCTCTTGCCAAAGGTTTGAATCCATATATGGATTAAGGGGTTTGAACGCTTTTCTATTTACCCAATGTAAAATCCTTTTGGCAAACTTGGGCGATATGATTTATCCTTATACAACGCTGCATAAATCGTGATAATTAGGAGATAAGAAAAATAACAAATTACAATGTTGGAGAAATTTTCTGGATGTAAATTGTATAAAAGGTTTCAAATAGTCCAAAAAATTCTCTAGCATCATGGCTAACTATGAAAATATATATAATATGATTAACAAATTACAATGTTAACATGAGTCCATACAAGGCTTTCTTAAGCCTGCAAACATGGGACTCATTCCCATTTACCTCAAATTCCCGAGGCTGCTCTATGTACATTTCTTTCTCAGTGATCTGATTAAGGAAAGTTGTCTTTGTTAGGATATAGAAGATGGTGTGCTCATTTTACCATTGACGATACCCTCGTCACCCAACCACAGGCCGAAGCCTCCCTTTGAGCACCTTAACCTTGACCTGAGAATTCTTCCGGAAGTAAACCCTAGGCTAGATAGCCAAACAAAGAGTAGCGCATCAATCCCCAAGGATAGCGCATCACAAAAGACTGAT
>CBVK0100005573.1:0-15365 GCA_900067695.1 Picea abies | reverse complement strand
TTTCCTTATTTTTAGGGTTAACCACTTTCCATAAATATTCCTTCTTGATTTTGTCACCTTATTTTATCATTTCTTCTTTTAGGTCACTTTGACTTCTTTGACTTTGGGGGCTTCAAGCCTTCATGTGAGGGTCCTTCATCTTCGTAAGGCCATAACTCTCAAACCAGGAGGAGTTATGTGACATTCCACATACCACCAGAAATGGAATGACAAGCACTATCCATCTAGGATAGTTTCACCAACAATTTCCTTGATCTTCATCTCGTTATTCCTCATACAAGCATGGGTCCTCCAACCATTCTTCTAGGATAACTCAATCCGTAAAGCGTCTTCCCATGAGGGCTTTCACCATAAGGGGACCACTTTGGAGTTCATCCATTTGTACACCTTATCAATCATGATAAGATAATAATGAGAGCATGGGTCCTCCAACCATTCTTCTAGGATAACTCAATCCGCAAAGCGTCTTCCCGTGAGGGCTTTCACCATAAGGGGACCACTTTGGAGTTCATCCATTTGTTTACCTTTGCATCGATTGGTTTCCACTTGGACATATAACATTCTCATCAAGGGAATCATATCAATCAATTACTTGACATCAACCAATGACATCAATCAAACCAAACCATTTACATCAATGACATATGATCCAACAATCTCCCAAGTAATCAAACCATTGGCATCAATGACAAACTATTGGCATCAATGACAACATGATCCAACAGGAAGGTGGGAAAGGGGCTGAGTGTTGAGCCTAGGGGGCTAAGCCTAGGGGCTTAGGCCTGGAATAATATTTTAATATTATTTCCTAAAAAATCCATGTGCATATTATTTTATCCTAAGTTCCTAGCAAAAAGGAAAGGCGTGTACAGGGAGGCATGCGGATGGAACACATGCAGTTCCCAGGGTGACAAATTTCCACCCTGATGCATGCAAATAAAACAAAAAGGAACAGCCGTGGGAGGAAATCTATCGCATTCCATTCGAACCGACTGCCCTGAGAAGGAGCCGTATGAGCCAGTCTGCAAGAGACCTCGTGTATGTCTGTTACAGAGAGGAAGCCTGTGTTGGGTGTTGAAGAATGTGTGTTTACCCTTGTTCAGAGCCATGGAGTCTGTCTGTGAGAGAAAACTAGTGTGTGCGTTCGCTGAACGAAATGTCCATGTCAATTTCGAGGAAGAGTCTTTGTTTGCCCAGGAAAAGCTGAGCGATCTTGTGCATGGAGCCCTATTCTGAAATCTTGACCGTGAGAACATCCTGTGACTGTGGAACCGGTTCTTGGGAAGCCTATGTCCATTTTCCTTGTGTTTGTTGTGGCATGCAGTTCTGGACTGCGTGAGGCTTGTTGGCCTGTGAGCGACTCCCTCCAGGTGAGAGAGTGCGCAGAGGAAGGAGAGAGCTCCTGGAAGGAACCCTGTAGCTGCCACAGAACCGGGAGACTTCCAGTCCAATTTGTTCCTGTAACCCAAGGTAAGGGAGACTGGCAGCCGAAGGACTATCCAGGTGACAGAGAAGGTGCACTCTCCTGGGTTGGAACATGCATGTGGGGAATGAGG
This sequence comes from Picea abies, assembly GCA_900067695.1. Lineage (NCBI taxonomy): Eukaryota > Viridiplantae > Streptophyta > Pinopsida > Pinales > Pinaceae > Picea > Picea abies. The sequence continues at coordinate 13,809 of CBVK0100005573.1, read as the reverse complement.
GTCTGGGGGCAGTGAGCGTGGGAGATTCCTGGGAGAGCATTCTTCCTGGTGGTTGTGTGTGACTGAATTCCCTGTAACCTCAACCTGAGTCTGGATTCCTTGCCCTGGGGTGGAGCTCAGTCCCAGCTCGGGGGTGACCCACTGTTGAGTTGAGGAGCAGTGCGGTCTACGGCTGGGAGGCTCGTGGAAGGCCTGCATCTGGTTGGTGGATTTCTCCACTATCACAAGATAAGTGTTTAATTATATTCTTACCACATTTTATCATGACTGTACTGGATCTGTTATCATGTTTTCGGCTGTGTAAATAAATTACCATTGAAAGCTATGGATTGTCTAATTGTAACAGTAACTATATGTTTATTCTGAGAATTAAAATGTATCTCTTTGTTTTTACGCATGTGATTATACAATTCTGTATGTTTTATGTAAAAGTCCATGTACATATTGGTTAGTAAGAGGTTTGAAAGCCTCAGTAGTGAAAAGTGACACTACAGTTTGGTATCAGAGCCAAGGTTTCGACACTAAGCCTAGATGGTCCAGTGGAGCGGTCTTTGGACTGAGAATGCGAGGGGAAATTGAGTTGGGAGGACCAATTTCAGACCCTAGTTTGCTCCGAAGCATCAAGGAGACACTTGATGAGTTTTTATTAAGAAATCAGGAAGTATAGCAGTGCTATGAAACTGTAGGCTGGTGTGGTCTATGGCCACGGGGAGACAGGTCTCTACACCAATGGTGTTAGAACCTTAGGATCTGTTCAGGAGGGAAGGTGAGCCATCGTGACCGTCGGATCTGGAAAAATGTGTGTAAGGATTAAAATTCCTTTGGAAATGGCACAAGAGTGTGGAAATCGCGATACGCGAAATCTCGAGTTAGTTAGAAACCATCTGAGCCGTCAGATCTCGACCAAAAAACCCGATATCCGTTGGATCTGTCGAGAGGTTTCTGAAGGTTAAAACTCAGAAACTAGGGGCAAAATCTCCGAAATAGATCTAAACCGTCTGAAATACGGAGGACACGTGTCGTGAGATTTCCCATTTTGGGAAATCGGGAATCACGATATCGGGAGTCCTGGTAACAAGGGATTAGGACTTTCCATGATGGAAACCCCGAAACACTCGTGGACCATCCGATTTGAGATGGCCACATGTTGCGAGACTAACCGTTTCGAGAATTGGGAATCGCGGGGACAAGAAGTCCATGTATTGTGAAACTCTGAACCCCGAAACCCCGATGAGAGGTTGGACTACGGTCACGAGGTAGAGGTCACGTGGACCAGGAGCTAAGCCAGGAGGGCTAACGTGTGAAGGACGCATCGGGATTTAGAGAATCACAAATCCTAAGGACATGTGCATTTGGACATTGGGAAGTCCGAAACCCCGATAAGAGTAAAAGATTGTGGTCTTATGAGAGGCGGTCACATGGACCTTGGATTAGCCGGGGGGCTAAGGCAAAGGCACATCGGCAAATCGGGGATCGAGAGTTCGTGAGGATAGGAACTCATGTCATCGGGGATCACGAAACCTCGACACCTGAAGCTTCAATCGAGATATGAGCCACGTAGACACATGAAGAGTACCGTGTACCACCGTGGTAATGGGAAACAACTATGCTATGGACCCGCAGGGTAGAGTGAGTCAGAATTTTGGAAGTCGGGGCTTGGAGAATAAAGTGGGTCTGAAAGCTTCATGGGCCGAAACCCCAAAACTTGAAGTCCCAAAATGCTGAGAAGATGGAAGTTCTGAAAACCGAAGTCCTGGGTACCAAAACTCAAGGTCCCGAAAGTCCCGAAATATCGGAAATTGAAGTTTTGGACACCCGAAAAACACAGAGCTGAACAGAGCTCAGACAGTTTGTGAAATTGAAACACTTTATTAAACATCGATGGTTATGAAATATGATGAATTTTCAAGAGACGAAGGCTCGACAAATTCGAGTCATCTGCGTATTAGATTGCAGAAGACTGACGAGTGCCAGAACTATTGGGAAATTGCCGCAAAATGCAAGAAATGAAAGAGATACATAATACTTCCAGTTCAAGAAACTTATTTAAAAATGGAATGTCTTTTATTTTGTTCGAACTGGCTTATAAATATTGTGGATTTTTCGTGAAGGTTTAATGGACTGACAAACTTTGAATTGAATTGCATAGTGCATGTGCAGATTTCAACGAATGTCAGGATTCCAGTTAACCAACGTCGAGTATGGAGTGGGGAAGAGTGCAGTTTACCCCTGAAATAGAAGATGAACGGGAAGGAAATGATGTTAACCTGGGAGTCAAAGGATCAAACTCTAATGGGCATGGAAAAGAGATGGATAAGGAAGGACATATGATGAAAATCATTGAAGGGCTACAAAGAGAGGCCAAGGAGCATCGAGCTGATAGCCGAAAGCTCATGAAAGTCAGGGATCGGTAAGGGGAATTAAACTTAAAATTCTTGAAGAGCCTGGAAAGAATAGAGAAAAACTTGAGAAGGGAAGAGACTCAGGTACGACAGAGAGTCACAGAAATCATGGGAGAAGAAGTAGATCGAGGAGTGGTAGCCGACATCACAGTCGCTCCCAAAAACATTTGGACAGGGAGACACATAGCAGTTCAAGCTCATCCCCTACCAGAAAACATCAAAAATCTGGAAGGGAGGAATTGAAAGGAGAGATGAATAAAATTAAACCTCCAACATTCGATGGAGAGCATAAGAAGGAGGAAGATGTCGAGACATGGTTGTTGGGCATGAAGAAATACTTCCAACTGCAGAATTATTCTGCCCATGCAGAAGGTAGAATTGCAATGTACCAACTGAAAGGAAAAGCGTCCATGTGGTGGGATCAGTTTGTGCAAGTGCAGCACATCAAAGAGAAAGAGGTCACGTGGAAGGAGTTTAAGAGGTATTTTGAGAAGAAATACCTGACTAAAAGATACTATGAGAGAAAGATGAAGGAGTTCTTCGAACTCAAGCTAGGCAACATGACCATTGATGAGTATGAACAAAGTTTTCTGGAACTACTGAGGTATGTTCCATTCATCAAAGACGAGGCTGTCAAAATTCAAAGGTATCTGAGTGGATTGCCACCTTCCATTGGTGACAAGATTCAATATGATGATCCTAAGACCATGGAAGAAACCATAAGAAGGGTGAAATGCCTATACGAACAACAAAGAGAAAAGTCTACCTTTCGGAAGGCTTGAGATGACCAAAAGAGGTTTAAGAAAGAATAGAGGCAGAAGGGAAGCAAGCCTTCCTTTTTCAGAAACATTCCTTGGGGACAATCATCTTTTAAAGAGCCCAGGAAAGTTGAAGGGAGCGAACAGATGCCAAGGCCTCCACCTATGGAGTGTTGGGGCTGTAAAGGGAATCATAGGTATAGAGACTGCCCCCACAGAAAAGACAAAGCAAGAACTATCCATATTGTTCAGCAAGCTGAAACAATGGAGAATATGGGCAGCAGAATGTTGAGGATCTACGCAGCCCTAGACAATAAGCAAGCGGAATTTCAATCGCACATGATTGAAGTGGAAGGTATGATCAACAATCGACCACTTGTTATTTTGATTGATTCAGGGGCTAGCCATAGTTAGGTAGATCCTAGAGTGGTGGAAGTTTGCATCTAACGAAGAGAAAACATGAGAAGTCTTGGTTAGTTCAGTTAGCCATAGGGACCAAGAGGAAGGTCACTGAATTGGTTAAGTCTTGTTCGATGGACATGAAAGGAATGAACACTAAGGCTGAATTGAACATTCTGCCTTTAGGCTCATATGATTGCTTAATTGGGATGGACTGGTTGGACCAGCACCATGCCCTTCTGGATTGCCATAACAAGATGTTCACATGCCTAAACGAAGAGGGAAATCAGGTAACATTCCAAGGAATTCCCAGAGCCGTGGCTGTGAGGGAAATCTCAACCATGCAGCTGAAGAAATGTTACCGGAAAGGCTGTCAATTACTTGCAGCCCGGGTGGAAGAAGCATCCCAAGAGGTAGTATCAAATTTGGAAGACCATGAAGTACTCAAAGAATTCAAGGATGTATTTCAAGAGGTTCCTGGACTACCTCCGAAGAGGGACATCAATTTTTCTATAAATCTGATGCCTGGAGCAGCTCCAATTTCAAAGGCTCCTTATAGAATGAGCACACCAGAGCTGAAAGAGTTGCAACTGCAGCTCGAAGAGCTACTAAAGAAAGGTTACATTCATCCCAACGTGTCACCGTGCGGAGCCCCAGTCCTATTCGTAAAGAAGAAAGATGGGACGTTGAGGCTATGCATTGACTTTCGACAGTTGAATAAGGTCACTATCAAGAACAAGTATCCCCTGCCAAGGATTGATGATCTCTTTGATCAATTGAAGGATGCGAAAATATTTTTGAAAATAGATCTCCGATATGGATATCGCCAAGTGAGAATAAGGGATGAGGACATCAGCAAGACCACCTTTAGAACAAGGTACGGTCATTATGAGTTTACAGTGGTGCCGTTTGGATTGTCTAACGCGCCTGTTGTCTTTATGTGCTTAATGAATGGAGTGTTCAGAAATTATCTGGACAAGTTTGTCATAGTATTCTTGGACGATATCTTGGTGTATTCCAAGACAAAGGAAGAACATGAACAACACCTGAGAATGGTGCTACAGGTGTTGAGAGAACGCCAGTTGTATGCAAAACTGAGCAAGTGCTCCTTTTACCAAAAGCAGATCCATTACTTGGGACACATTATATCAGAGGAGGGGATCGTTGTGGATCCTGAGAAGGTACAGGCCATTCAAGAATGGCCAGAGCCAAGGAATGTGACAGAAGTTAGATCTTTTATGGGTCCAGCAGGCTACTATAGGATATTTATAGCCGGATTCTCAAGGATAGCCCATTCTATCACTTCCTTGCAAAGGAAGGGAAAGAAGTTCCAGTGGACTGAAGAATGTGAGAGCAGCTTCTAGCAATTGAAGCAGTTGCTCACTAGTGCTCCAATCCTGAGGATTGCAGATCCAAACAAGGATTATGTAGTTTGCAAAGATGCATGTAAGGAGGGGTTGGGAGGAGTTCTCAACCAAGAGGGATTTGTAGTTTGTTATGAATCCCGAAAGTTGAAGGAGCATGAGAAGAATTATGCCACTCACGATTTAGAGCTGGCAGCAATCATCCATGCCTTGAGGAAATGGAGACATTACCTCATGGGCAAGAAATTCAAATTAAGAACAGACCACAACGGTCTGAAATATTTATTTGATCAGCCAACCTTAAATGCCAGGCAAATTAGATGGATGGAATTTCTGTGTGAATATGACTTTGATATCAAGCATATCAAAGGGAAAGAAAATAAGGTGGTTGATGCACTCAGTAGAAAAGTGCACGAATTACATGCTACAGCCATTAGCATGTACATAACTGAGATTAAAGACAGAATTCTTGAAACTGCAAATGCTGATTTGGAGTACAAAAATCTTGTAGCAAAGCTACAGCAGCGTAAGAGACCATAGACCAAGGAAAGTTACACCTTGGGCACTGATGGTTTACTTCTGCATAAGAATAGAGTATATGTACCCAATGTCCGAGAATTGAAGCTGGCAATTCTAAAAGAGATGCATAACGTGACTTATGCTGGACATCCTGGATATCAAAAGACTGTGATAGCAGTCAAAAGCCATTATTTTTGGCCGGGTTTGAAGAAAGAAATTGTTGAATACATCGCTAGATGTATGGAGTGCCAAAAGGTTAAGGCTGAGCATAGACACCCAGCAGGGTTGCTGCAACCTTTACCTATTCCTGAATGGAAATGGGATGTGGTAACAATGGATTTTATCACAGGATTGTCCAAAACAAGCAAGCAACATGATTCAATCATGGTGGTGGTGGACAAGCTTACTAAAGCTGCCCATTTTATTCCACTAAAAACCACCCACAGAGTAGCAGATGTTGCTGATATCTTTTTAAAAGAAGTTGCATGCTTGCATGGAATTCCTAAGACAATCGTGTCTGATAGAGACTCGAAATTCACTTTGAATTTCTGGAAAGGATTGTTCAAAGGATTCGAAACGAATCTGAACTTTAGTACAACATATCATCCTGAGTCTGATGGACAAACAGAGAGAGTAAATAGAGTAATAGAATACATGTTGAGGATGTATGTGATGGATAAACCATAAAGCTGGGAAGACTACCTGCATTTGGTAGAATTCGTCTACAATAATGCGTATCATACATCTATGAAGATGAGCCCGTTCGAAGCACTTTATGGAAGAAAGTGCAACACTCCAGTGAGCTGGGATAATCCAACTGACAGGGTAGTAGTTGGACCTGAACTACTCAAAGAGATGGAAGATCAAACGATAAAAATCAAACAGAATCTGAAAGCTGCCCAAGACAGGCAGAAAAGTTACGCTGATAGAAACAGAACCCATAGAGAATTCAAAGTGGGTGACCATGTTTTCCTGAAAGTGAAAACTAACAGGAGTTCCCTGAAATTGGGAAGTTGTGCCAAGTTGGCAGCAAGATTTTGTGGGCCATTCGAGATCCTGGAAAGGATTGGGCCAGCTGCATACATGCTTGCATTACCTGCATCTATGACTGTACATAATGTGTTTCATGTTTCACTACTTAATAAATATGTACCTGATGCTAATCATGTTATCGATTGGACTGTGATTTAGGTGGAACCAGAAGGTGTCCTGCAAGTACATCCTTTATGCATATTGGACAGGAAAAGCAAACATCTCCGGAATCGAGCTATAGAGCTTGTAAAGGTCTAGTGGACCTGGTACGGTCCTGAGGACGTGACATGGGAGCATGCAGATGTTATGCGGGTAGAGTACCCACACCTTTTTGAAAATTTTGAAGAACTTGCAGATGCGATGTAAATTTGCACTAAGGACAGTGCAAAAATAAGGGGAGGGGGATTGTAGTGTCCCCAAGGCCGAGCCCCGTTGCAAATCATGATATATGAAATGAATTGTAAACATGTCTATAGGCTGGTGAGCCAAGTTTTTTATAAGCCGGAAGGCTTATGTGCTTGTTAGGCCAGGAAGCCTAAGTGTTTGAAGGCCAGGAGCCTGTTGTTGTACTTGTATGTATGCAAAATAATCAATAAAATATAAACACCGCTAGGTGCAGACCGACCACGATGAATGAGTGAAGGAGGACTGAGAGTCCACAGAGTGTGTTGGTCTCCAGTTTTGTTCATGTTTTTGCCTATATTATATCACAAAGACCTCCATTTCCATACCCAGTACTACTCCCTTTTGGCCTTGTTGTGACACACTTGACATTTCTTTACCACTCAATGGGGCTAATCAAGGTATTTTTACGTTTCAAGTTATTTTTATGTATTTTGATGCTTTAAATTAATATTGAAACTAATGTGGCTTGAGTTAGGTACTATTTCTATTTGAAACAGGATTTGCCAGTACCAGGTACCAGCTCGTACCCCATGGAGATACCAATGAAGCTGCTAAAGATCCGCGCGTTATGGCCAGAGTGGGAGACAGTGCGATTTACTTGCTAGATGAAGTCATCACTCGTATGTTGATTGAAGGCATAATTATAGAACAGAGTTGTAATACTTCATGACTCACACTTCGTGACACTGTGTGGAACGAAGATGTGAAGACCATTTTTAACTAATTTCGAGTTATTTTTGGATCTAGGATCCGTTTGAATTAATGTATTGTTGCTTTAAACTACTTTTGAGGAGGATCTATATAAACAGAAGATCACTCCTAATAAACGTTGGGTTATGATATGTTATGATACACATTTCTGAATAAAATCTGCCTTTGCGTTATGTTATTTCACTGTCATACGATTTGAGTTATTTTCTCTGAGTAAATGGAGCGTGAAGCCTGGCTAGTGTTTGCGTAGAATGATTGAGTAGTTCTGGTTGTTCCTTTCGACGATTGTACCTTTTGGTTGGGCCCGCCAAACAGGTTCAAGTCCCTGCTTTTCTCTGTCTTGGATTTAGTTTATTTCAGTATTTCAGTATTTGCATGCATGTTAGCTTAGAGTTTGGGAATTCACTTGTTCATATTCTTGCTTAAATTATTCTCCAACTGTATCATTTCCAGCATATTAATATTTTCTACATTGATAAATGTTGAAAGAATGGTTGATTCCTGAAGATTTTAGAGCATGAACTAGGTTTGCTTTGTTTCCAGTTTCAATCTGAACATAACTTAGAGTTTGAATTTACTTTTCTTTGGTTGGAATAGTAAGTTACGTTGCTTTGGTTAGGATAGTTAGGTTACTCTGTTTAGTTAGGATAGTTAGGTTGCAATTGAATTAGAGGAAGCTTCCGGTACCAGTAGGGTAAGTAGGATATTTCTTTGTTTTCCTGTGAATAGATTTAACTTTATTTTCAATGTTTAGATTAAAAGAACTTTAGGAAATAATCTTTCTGTTATGGCTTAGATAGAAACAATGACGATTAGATGATTCAAGATAGTGTTAGATAGTTGTGTGAAATTATATTAGATTAGAAATAGAAGCATCTGCACTTAGGCATAGGACTGTTTTCTGTTGATGAATTAAATAGGAGATGATAAGTTTCAGGATAGTATTAGGATTCAGTTTCTAAGAGTGAGTTTGTGTTTTCTTCTAAGGATAATCTTTAGATAGGTATTAGAATATTACCCGCACATACAGTGTAGTAGCTCTAAGTTTACTTGCCCTGGTTTGACAATTTAGTGTTTCAGGTCATTAAAATCTTTAATATCGCAGCCTGACATTTTTGGCGTCGTTGTCGGGGAGTTGTTAAAAGGTAAGTTAGATAGTTGTCTTGATTAGTTTTAGAATGCACTTAGTTTGGTGTGGTATGTTAGTAGGTTGATAGTAAGAGGAGCTGTGGAAACAAAAGGGTGAGAACCGACATAGAAGTTATCACAGGTACTCTGAAACTCAACCTTAGTTTCTTTTCTTTCATTTAGTATGACTTCATGAGAATTAGAGATCCTAGAGGTAGATTTAGGAGAAATATAAAACCACAAAAAGAAGAAACCTCCACCCAAAAAGCGATAGAAACTGAGACTGAAATTCTGGCTGAGGAAACCATAGAACAAAACCTAGAACCGGGAAGCACCATACATCAACAAACTCAAGACCCTGGTGATCCAGACCTGGATGACACAGTTGACCCAGAGAAAATACAAGCTCTTCTCAGGAACCCTAACTCTGTAGTTTCACAGATAACAACTACAACTGTGGAATCAAAGGCCATAGGATCCTCAAAAGAACCAATAGGAGATAACACTTATGATAAAAAGAATCCAGAAAGGTGGGATTTCACACCCTCACCAAAAGAAAGATCGAATTGCATTGGTAATCCTTTTAACATGGGAGAAAGAGGGAGAGACTTACATGGGGAACTTCATATTGAAAATGAAGGTGAAGAACAAGCGGAAAATGAGTTAACACCAGAAACCACCTTTGGATTTCCTATTTTGGATTTAGTTCAGGATGTCAATATGAAAAATATCCCACTTTCAGCACTACCAACCTTCCATGGGAAAAATAGTGAAGACCCAGATGTCTTTCTTTTTGAGTTCGACATCCTGTGCAAAAGTTATAACTATCTCTAGGATGCACATAAACTGAAATTATTTCCTGCCACCCTGAAAGATTCTGCATTACGTTGGTTCATGAGTTTAGGAGAATACAACATTAGATCTTGGGAAGATATGAAAACAAATTTTTTAAAGAAGTACCAGGACTATTGCAGAACCAAGGATTCTCGAAATGACATCTTCAAAATGCAATAGCAAGACGAAGAAAGCCTTGAGGATTTTCTAGAAAGATTTACCTATACCCTTCAAAAATCTAAATATAATGATCTCCAGGATGAAGCAATCAAGACTCTTTTCTTGATACTCTCAATTTAATGGCTTCAGGAGACATTTATCAAAAAAACTTTGAAGCAATCAGTGAACTTTGTAGAACTTACTCAAGAAGTAAAGGGAAAACTGCAAAAAGTGTGAGAGAACCGGTCAATAAAAATACCAAAACATCCACATCTGGTGGAGTTACTAGAGTCGAATTGGGAAACCTTTTGGAAAATTTTAAAACAGATCTTTTAGGAACAATTGGCTCTCAGTTAGACACTTTGAAGATTAAGAGAAAGAAGGAAGAGTAAAACCTTGTCCTAAGTATATTTTGCCCAAAATGCAGAAAAAGGCATCCTTTACGAGAATGTCCTTTGGACAATGTTTCTGTATGTGCAATATGTACTGAAAATCATAAAACAGAAGATTGTCCATCCTTACCTGGATTGCAAGCAATATTCAAGGGAGGGGAAGCTCCAGGGACTCCATCTGCACCTAAGAGGCCTTGGTAGCCTAGAAATCCAAATGCAAATGCATATCAAGAACCATCCCCACAATCTTCCAGCTACTATCCACCCTTCTCTCAACAACAACATCCATGGAATTGGCCAAACTGGCCTTCACAAAACGCCCCTGCTCAACCTTGGTACCAGGGATGGAGAGATCCAAACTTTGGAAATAACCAACAGCAGCATGCAGTACCAATTCCCCAGAATCCATACACGTAGTATCCTCCAAATATACAACAGTTATTGCCTGGTTTTACTCCACCTCCGTTAACACCCATTCAACAAAACCCTCAGCAGCCTCAGAATCCACCACGTCCTACCATTTTTCCCACTCAACCCATTCCAAATCCTAACCACATACCACCTCTACCACTCCATAATGTTGATTTCTAGAATTACCCAACTTACAACATAAACCCTATTTCTATACAAGAAGTACAACTGAGATCTGGAAAAATTCTAAATAAAATTCAGCCCATAACAAAAACAGCACCAAGAGTAATTATCCAAGAACATGAAGATGAGTCTATGGATAATGTATCAGATGGGGCACCCCTGAAAGATGTTATCATTTCAAAAAAAAAAGAATCTGAATCACAACATAATATACAAACTCAGGTCCCCCAACTGTCTCCTTTTCCTGAAAGGTTGCTCATTGAAAAACCAATTGTACAATCTGAGTTTGACATCATGACTGAATTGAGAAATGTCTGTGTTAAGATTCAATTGTTACAAGCGATCAAAGATGTCCCCATCTATGCCAAAACCATCAAAGAAATCTGCATTAAGAAACCAAGTCGAAAACAGAAAGATCCACCCACAATACATCTAGTAGGACAGTTATCAAATTATATTTTTGAAACACCTAAAATTGTAAAGTATGCCAACCCAGGGAACCCAATAGTTTCAGTGACTATCAACAATGTGTCTATTGGTAATACTTTAGTTTATCTAGGTGCAACCATTAATATAATGACCAGCAACACAGTGGAACTGTTACAATTAAATCAATTCCTTCGCCCTACTCCTACAGTTCTTGAACTGGCTGATAGAACCACTATAAAACCTGTTGGAGTTCTTGATGGAATCCTTGTGACTTTAGCTTCGTGGGAATATCCTGTTGACTTGGAGACCTTGGTTGGCCACAACCAACGCTTTCATAGGATGTCGTGGTGGGGATATGTTTATCTCAAATGGTATTTCTTCACAGAAACTTACTCTGTTTCCACCTGATCGGCCAGTTACAGAAGATTTATGTTGGTTGAAATGTCCATATTATGAGAATGATGATGAGGAATCTTTATTCTATGTTGATGAGGTCCATGCACTGCAAGAACCTACAGAGGATGACATTTTAAGTCAATTTCTTTCTGTGACAGAAAATGTTGAGTTCCCACAAACCTATCTTCAATATGATCAGATTTTCAGAGAGGAATTTCAGGAACGACGTGAGATATTTTCCTCATTTTTACCATCCATGGTTTTCACTGTTTCTGAACACTCAGGGCCACACACCATTCCAGTAGAACTTAGCCCAGGTAGATGTCTATACATCAACTCTGAATTGAGTCTCAGCCAACAGGAACAATTAACAAAATTTTTGAAAGAACAGTCAGGGGCTTTTGCTTGGGAATATAATGACATGAGGGGAGTACACCCTGACACCTGCATTCACCATATCTATATCCAACCAAGGATCACCCCAGTAAGACAACCTCAAAGGCGAATGAATCCAATCCTAAAAGACTTTGTAAAAGAAGAATTACAGAAATTGTTAAATGTTGGATTCATCTATCCAATTTCTGACAGCAAATGGGTTTCGCCTCTTGTTGTGGTACCCAAGAAAATGACAGGAAAATGGAGGATGTGTGTATATTTTAGGAAGCTGAACAAGGCAACCCTGAAAGACTATTTCCCTTTACCCTTCATCGATCAGGTTTTGGATACCTTGGCTAGAAAAAGATATTTTTCTTTCCTCGATGGATATAGTGGGTACAACCAAATTCAGATTGCTCCTGAAGACCGGGACAAGAAAACATTCACATGTCCTTGGGGCAATTATGCCTACAAAGTGTTGCCTTTTGGATTATGCAACGCTCTTGCGACATTTCAGAGAGTTGTCCTTGGTGTCTTTGTTGACTTGATTCATGACTATGTGGAGGTTTACATGGACAATTTTACTGTCTATGGTAACACCTTTGAAGAAGCCCTAAGTAACCTAGAGAAAGTCTTGATTCACTGCCAAGAATCAAACCTATCCCTCAGTCACGAAAAATGCAAAATGTTACTAACTGAGGGAATTGTGTTGGGTCATCATCTGTCTGCTGAAGGAATCAAAGTAGACCCAGCCAAAATTGAGGTGATAGTTAATCTTCCCTCTCCAAAAACCCAGAAAGATGTGAGAAGATTTTTGGGACATGCTGGTTATTACCGTCGATTTATTGAAAACTTCACAAAAATAGCTAGCCCCATGTTTAAATTGTTGACAAAAGACACAGAATTCTGTTGGGATGATCATTGTCAGAGTGCTTTTGAGGATTTAAAAGAAAAATTTTCTATGGAACCTATTCTCAGAGGACCAGATTGGTCCCTTCCTTTCCACATCTCAACTGATGCCTCAGACACTACTTTAGGAGGAGTGCTTGGGCAAAAGGAGAACCAACAGAATTATGCAATCTATTTTACCAGCAAAAACCTTACCCCCCCTGAATTGAACTACACAGTAACAGAGAAGGAATTTTTAGCAGTAGTTCATTCCATCAACAAATTTCATCACTACATTACTGGATATGAGGTTTTTGTACACACTGACCACTCTGCAATCAGATTCTTGATGAACAAACCAGTTACTACTGGTAGAATCACCCGATGGCTTTTGCTGCTTCAGGAATTCAACATCACCATAGTTGATCGGCCAGGGAAAGAGAATGTAGTTGCAGATTTTCTTTCTCGTATTCTCCAAGATAGTACTGATATCCCAGTGAATGATAACTTCCCTGATGAACATTTGTTTGCAGTAGCTGTCAAGACCCCTTGGTTTGTAGATACAACAAACTACTTAGCTACAGGAAGATTACCAGCTCACTTATCACCACCACAAAAGAAAAGAATTATCCAACAAAGTGCTTACTATTCTTGGGTGGGAGGTGATCTCTTTTATACAAGTCCTGATATGATTATTAGGAGATGTGTCCGGGAAGATGAAATTCCCGATATCTTTCAGGCCTGTCATGATGGGCCATGTGGAGGACATTTCTCTGACAAGAGAATGGCATACAAATTTTTGCAATCAGGATACTATTGGCCGATACTGTTCAAAGATGCAACGAAATATGTGAGAAGTTGTGACAGTTGTCAAAGGATGGGAAGGCCCACTGCAGCAGACGAGATGCCCTTACGACCACAGGTTGTTATTGAACCATTCGATAAATGGGCTCTAGATTTTGTAGGGCCAATTGCTCCAATGTCAAGAAAGAAGAAGTACATCTTGGTGTGCAGTGAGATCGGA
>CBVK0100005572.1:0-15366 GCA_900067695.1 Picea abies | reverse complement strand
TAAGGAATAAGGACCCTGCCTTATTGCGCGCCCCTTAGAATCTTCATGAGAGACTATCTTAGTCTGCCCTCACGACATCATGGACCTCTCAAACTAGGTAATTGTTAACCTACAATTTGAGACATGACGAGAGTGCTAGTAGGCTGTGACATGGAATCTTCCACACCTCTCCCTCAATATTTGGTCTATGTGCATGGCCCCTTTACTCCTTATGTGAATCAGATTAGCAAGCATTAGTCAACCTGCATCCATCAATGAAACATTGTTAATGATCCATATACAAAATCATACTATAATCATTCATATGTCACATATGCATAAATGGAATACTCAAACCAATACGATCCACTCCCTGATTCAATCCAGAGTCCAAGGAGGTCCATTGATTCCCTCGGCATCCATAATCCGTCAAGTGTCCTACACACTCAGGTAAACGTGTCAATAGAATTTGTCAATAGGCATATAACAATAAAATAAAACTCATAATCCATCAACGTCATCATAAGAATCGATAAGTGAAACAAATAACCATGTACTATAACTGGATCACTTGCACGCAAGTGTCCTCGAAGAATAAGTAAATAACATGTGCTTGCAAGAGCGGGATGTTGCAAAGACCAATTACCAACATCTGCAATTCATGTTGGGAACATGAAACCAACCTCTACTATTCATTTTAGTGATATGTCAACAACCACTTTGAGTCATGTTGAATACACGCAATCAACCTACGTGATTCATGTTGGAGGCACAAGTCTAGTCACTGCTAGTCATACTACAAAAATGTCACCAATATATGTCAGTCATGTTGGAGACATGTGGCTGACCATTCCAAGTCATGCTGGGGGCATTGATAATGTCAATAATCCTAGACGAATAGGACATAAGCCCAAGTTCCCTTCTAATCTTTGCAAGGGAGATCGCCTTACTCATTTGTTCCCCAATATTCCTATGGTATTAAGAGTGAAGTCCTTTTCTGAAATCCCTTATATTCCTAAGTCACCTTCAATTTCCAAACAACCTATTCAACCATTGGTTGATGAAGTAGTCAGTCCAATGCAATATTCAGTTGATACCACTTTTCTTTTGGAGGGTGGTGCGTCTCTGGACCATGTTGTCTTGAAGCCTATTCAACCGGTGGTTGAAGAAGTGGTCAAGCTAATGCAATATTTGGCCGATCCCACTCTTCTTTTGGGGAGTGATGCATCTATCGACTATGTCTTTAGAATTTCCAGTTCAGTACCTTTGGAACAAGGGGGAATTTCACTCTCTTTGAGTATGCTCCATCCAAGTCCTAGGATGATTTCCTTTGACTGGAATGATCTTGTTGAGCCCGACCTTCCTTCTTCTGCACCCTTCTAAATAATGGTTAAAACTAATTCAAAAGGAATTTAGCAATGTATTGTAGATGACGGATCCTTCACAAGTATTATCCTCCTAATTTTGGCAAGCTTTGGGTTCTCCCAATCTTGTGTCAACTATCGATGAGCTGGTGGATTTCAATAGAAGACCTAGTGAGTATTTAGGGATTCTTCCTTAGTTTCCTATCAAGTTAGGTGGGAAGCCTTTCCTAGTCGATTTGATAGTGGTGCCATGCCCATTAGACTTTAATATTCTTCTTGGGCATGATTATGTATATGCTATGACTGTTATGGTGTCTATGCTCTTTTGTGTGATGCATTTTACTCACAAAAGAAATTTATCACTATTGATCAACTTTCATACGATAATCACCATCCTAATTCAATTTTACCTCAGTTTTATCCTTTGTATGTTCCTAGTGTTCAAGTAGACTCTTCTCCACCATGGGTGAATAATGTGGCGTCTTATCCTTGGTGTTTGATTTCTTATGAGAAGGAGCCTTTACAATCATGTTTTATTTCTTGAGACAGGGTCTTGGAAATTGATAAGGTGTTATATCCAATTGGGGCATGTGAACACTTGATTTCCCTTATTGGTTTGAGTTATCTTAGGTTTTCTTTCGAGTCTAATATTATAGTTTGTGAGACCTCGATACTTGGTATTTTTGCATCATCGAGTCCCGATTTTTTAGATGTTGAATTTCCTTCAGATGAGGCTATCCTTGAAGATGTGATTATGATTTTTTGACATCAGTTTCTTCAACTAGAAAATTTAAAGGTTGGTTACCGAAGAAAACCTTGGCACAAGCCTAGAAATGGGCTCTACCTAGAGAAGTACTATGCATAAGTCGCAAGACTATGCAGTTCTTTGTACCATATTGTGATTTTAGGGTTTCTTGTTTTCAAGTTTTGTATTCCATAGAACATGTTGTTCTCAGAGTTTTGTATATTGGATTTATTAACTTTTGGGTGAGTGTTTTGGTCATATATACAGGACTTTGGAGACATTTTCTTTAATTCATTTTTTTTTTTTTCATGTCAATCCATTATGATAGGTAATGATCTAGAAATTGACATATAAGTTAGATTTTCCCCTTCATGCATTTTTGCATTATCCATTTCCTGGTTCATTTTTCCTTAGGATCGACCCCATTGAGTTGCGACATAGAAACTTTTGTGTTGTTCAGAAGTGTTGTAATTCATGTGGTAGAGCCTACCATTCATGGGTTCCCTAGTTAGAACCTTATTTGCAGTTTGACACCCATGATGAATTACTTTCATAGGATCGAGAGACCTATTTAGTCCCTTCATGACTTTGCATTGAAGCTTCATATCTTCTTCTCAATCTTTTTTTCTGGCCAATACTTTTGGGGCTCCCTCATTTATGTTTTGAGTTGTAATACAACATTGTGTTCCTATGCTTGTGATTTTGAGCCTAATGCCAACTTCAGTTTGTTTTTTCTTAACCATTTGCTTATCCATTCTCATCAATTGCTAGCCTTGCAATTTTTTCCTTTTCAACTTGACACATGTATCCTAGGAGAAAAAATTCTTCCGAGTATCCATATCTTGCATGTGTTTCCTTGAATTGAGCATATGTATGCTCCTTGTGCTTGGAACTAGTTTTATTACCCGCGACACTCATTTCCTCTATGTATTTTTAGCATTCTTTTATTATTTTTCAGTCTTTACAATATGAAAAAGAAAAAAAATAAAATAACAAAAAAGAGTGTGGGAAAGAGTCTTATTTAAGTTATTGGCAACAATTGAGTTGACTTTGAGCAAAGAACAAAGTTTTGAGTTTGGTCTCAAAAATTTGGATTTAGTATGGTTTTAGGAAAATAAACTAGTTATTGAGAGTTTTACTCCTCCGGCTGGTTATTCTTCTAGTCACTATGGAGAGTATGTTGATGCCTCATGTATCTCAAACTTATGTCAATGTTCATTTTTTAGTCCATTATGCCTAAGTCACTCTATTTTATCGTGCTTTTTTTCAAAGTAAGTTTAGCATGTGTCGACCATTCCTCAGAATTCCTGACTTTGCAAGTCAACCTTCATGTATTTCAAGTCCTTTTCATAATCACGAGAATATTTTTCCTATAGTCATGCTATTATGGAAGGTCCCCATTGATTTCCTACTGGCGGGTCAACTCTTATTGACTACGACACTTTTCTCTAAGAGTTTGACCTAGAGTTGCATGCTAGCCCTATTTACATCATTGATAGGTGACCTTGTGCTCAATAGATGAAATTTCATCATTGGTCATTGACTTAGTGGTTTCCCTAACATTATTCACACATTGGGATTCATGTAGTACCTTAGACTCCAGTTGTTCCAATTGGTGGTTTCCTTATCTCTGTTGGAGATTTTCATTATTGGCTGCTATTCAGAGGGTCACTTTCATGTGCTATTCCATTTGGTGCACAAGAGAGATGTACTTTGTGGTGGTTCCTTTCAATCTTTTCATCTGAGTTCTTCTAAATCTTTGGCCTTCTACTACTCGTTGTGATGGATGATGGGGGATTCCTTAATGTCTTCCTTCCAATAGATCTCTTCCTATCGAATTTGACACATATTTCTCTAGGATAGGGATCTAGAGTCTTTATTAGTACCTTAGTGCTTGTAGTCATCATTGGTAGGTTCCTATCGAAAAATGGGAATACGTCAATGTCCCCTAATTGATAGATTCTACAAGTGTTTAATGCCAACTCCTTTAGTCACACTTGTTAGAATGTACTAGGTACCTTGATGCCCATTACCATCATTGGTGGGTCGTCTCGCGTTTGTTAATGGTATACATCAATGATCGATAATCAAATGGTGTCTCACTTTGTTCGACTTCAACACATCTATTCACATAGTATAAACTCGTACCATCGATGGTTGATTTGAACACCTCGGGTATGTAGAATCATCACCTCTTTTATGATATTGCTTGAGTTGCGTTGGATAGTACCATTTCCACTTATGACATTGATACTTGTGAAGGATCAATTGTTCAACTCATGTTTCCAGATAGCCTTCATCGATTTCGAGACATAGATCCACTATGTATCTATTTCATGGCTATGATCTCTTTTGACATGGATCAAATGTGTATCTCTTTTGTGGCCATGATATCTTCTTATATATGTACATACTTTATGGATCCACAATGTACTTGATTTGGTGGCCATGCTTTTCATCACAAATGAGCATGGGAATGCCTCCCTTGGGAAGAGAGTATTCTTACTTATTTTATGTTGTAGGTTTTGTTCTTACACCATATTTTGGTGATCGTCACCCAGGCTTACTATTTCTTTAACTTAAGGATTTATAATGTATTTCAGCCATTAGTTACTCTTCTGATCTCACACATTAGGGGGAATATGTTATAACATCAATTAGCGCCACTTATGCATTGACGACTTGATTGGAATTTTCCCTTTCCTACTTGCATACATCAATTCCCTATACCTCCTATGGATTCTTCAAAAAACAATTTTTGTTGGCTTGTACACACCCTAACAGTTATGCAAGGCACCTATATGCACGTTTCTCTAAAGAAAGTCACGCACATGTCATTAAATTCTCAAAAAATTATAATTTCTCAAAATTTCCCATTGAGTTACAAGTTTGTCAGTTTCCTAACTCCTTTTACCCACACACAACCATCTCAAAATATTTGGGGATGATATAAATAGAGCACTAGCCATGAGGAGATGGTAATCATCCTTGAACCAGATTCATGTTGGCTATGTCTTGCCTTGTCTACAAGCCCTTGTATTTCCTCTTTTGTTTTTGTCCTTAGACTTGGAAACCCTGATTTCTAGACTTTTCCATGCATCTCCTTGTCTGACCAATAAATCTCCCTAGATATTCTTTGGGTGTGTTCATGCATTAGATTCAGAGGTTCATCATGTATTCAATATCCTGGGTGGAGGGACCTAGAGTCTGTTCGAGGAGTAGTGCCACATTAGGTGAATGTGACAACTACCCCTCAAATCTGTTGTTAATCAATAAAGATACTCTTTCCTTCAAAATTTTGGTATTCTTTGTATATGTTCATTGTATTTGGATATTTCTTTCTTTAGAATACTAATTGCTGCAAATATTTTTGTTTTGGTCAAATTCATAGAAGTTGGTTATCAGATAACTTCTTTTCTTTGTAGTCGTGTTCTTGAAAGTCTTGCAGGTTTACAAAGGAGCAACTTGGAAGGAGCACTAAAGCTTCATCCTTGGGATCTACATCAACTGTTGGAATCCAAGTAAGTCTTTCTTCTTTCTTTATCAACAATAAGTTATTTGATCAAGGTAGTTGCAGTTTTTTTTTATTTCTTTGGAATTTTTTTTATCTTTAAATGTTCAATAATATGTTGTATCTATGACCCATAGCTACAAGGACTTTTCTCGTAATAGGTGGTAATAAAAAAAATTCTATGCTACAAAAGTGCTTATGCTTTTGGTCACATTCATGTACACATGGTCATGAAAGTTTTAAAGCATCTATGAAAAAGAGTATTGTACAAGATAGAGAAAGTTATTATAAATGAACATCAGAAACAAATGTTTCAGGACACCAAAAGTGCTTATGCTTTTGGTCACATTCATGTACACATGGTCATGAAAGTTTTAAAGCATCTATGAAAAAGAGTATTGTACAAGATAGAGAAAGTTATTATAAATGAACATCAGAAACAAATGTTTCAGGACACCAAAGGTGCCTATGAAACTAACACCAATAGTGAAATGGACAATGACATGAATGGAAATATTGAAGAACCAGTAATGAAGACACTACTCTATGGATTGTTAGACTCACATAGTATATATGATCTTCAAAAAAATCAAATAAACATTGCTCCTGCTGAAGTCTACATGCCATTAGGAATTTTCCAAGATAGTCATTAAGAGGAAATGAGCTTCCCTACACTTTTCTTTGGAGAAAAAAGACCAGACAATGTTACAAAAAAATTTACATATCAAAAATTTTGTCAATGGGAAGTATTACACAAAGACCGTGACTTTGCATATCACATCACAAATTTGTTTTACAAGGTATTTTTCATTATTCTTAGACAAGTGCTCTATTATATTTGGGTTAGAATAAGAAAAGGAAAATTAAAGGGAAGAAGGTTAGTAGAAAAATATGCTGATTCAAGGATAAATTTGGATCATATACTAAAATTAGACATTGGATACGTGGATCCAAAACCAATTCGCACATCTCCAGACTACTTTTGGGTTTACGTAGGAACCTTTATGAAATGATATGACAACTAGGACCACCTATGTTTTTTTTATCCTCCAACAGTGAAAAAAATCGTTGGAAACCATTAATCAATGCACTAAAACATATAAAAGTAAAAAACAAACCACCCATTGAAAATGACATAGAAGAAAATGAATTTGAGAGTTTAATAAGAAATGATCTCATCACTTGTGTGTGATACTACAAAAATAGGATGAATCCTTTGCGTCAAATAATTTCTCATGATTCCAAGTACTATGGTGAGTTGAAACACCATTTCTTTGGAACAAAGTTCAAAAACAGAGGAAGTCAACATGATCATGGATTGTTATGGATAAAGGATGCACATATCTATGGAAGAAATACAAATATTGAAATAGAGAACTTTGTAGATAGATATTTGTCTACTAACTCAAGAATACTTGCAGATGTTATTAAAACCATACAACATCACCATCACACAAGAAATTGTAGGAAAAAGAAAAAATTAGATGTAGGTTCAATTTCCCTATTCCTCCAATGAGAAAAACAATAGTACTTGAAGAAATGGAATTTAACAATGATATGACAAATAAAAATTCAAAACTGATTTTTGAAACTGTAGAACATGGTAAATACAACGAATCAGACACACTTGATTGGTTCTTATAGAGCTTGGGTATGGCAAAGGATTAACATATCAACGCAATTAAGTGTAGTTTGAATCAAACAACAATTTTATTAGAGATAAAACCAATAGACATATGGACTAACAGTTTCTGCCGACATATTCCAAGAATTTGGAATGCAAACATAGATTATCAATTTGTGATTGATTCATATATAGCAACTAAATATTGTAGCTCTTACATGAAAAAACTTGACAAAACAATGACATTGACATTTAAAAGTATACGAGAGGAATACCAAAAAACAAATGTCAATGTTGTGCAAACAATAACTAGGCTTAGGAAATTCAAAGAGGCACATGCATTGGGAAAGAATTCATTGCGAAGGAACTTTTCCAATCTCTTGTGCACATGTACAACAATAGAACATAATATGACTGACTTAAATTAAAAGGTATCATAGCGGCTTAAACAAGAAATACATCATTCAATGCAGGAAGTGTGCCATTGAAATTTGTATTTTGCATGCCCTTTAAAAAATTAGAATACCTTTCCCTAAGAAATGAGAAGTTGTATACATTCAAAAAATACTACAAACAAATTTTTATTGTGCTAATTGATGAAACACCCTTGTTGGCTCAACATTCTTGTACCAAATTGACAAACGACTGTGAAAAATCAAACATAGTCGAACAAAATATTTTGGAAATGTTGATATAATATTATGTGGGGACTTGTTTCAAGCAAAATCTGTCAAGGATTCTCTATTTTTTTAGAATTAAATGTTAAACAAGGAAAAGTTATCATACACTTTTTGGCAAGAAAAATTAAAGTGTTGTGAGCCGCACGCACCAATGCATTAAAGAGACACATATTTTATTAGAATTTTGAACAAAATGAGATTGAATGAGAAATCTAATGATGACATAGAATACATTAACCACAATTGTTATAGATCACCACCAATAAATCCTTTATTTCCATACTTATTTTATAGAAACAAATATGTGCAAAGACATAATGACAAAATGCTTGCACAGGTAGATGAATAATTGATAACTCTTGAAGCATTTGATGAAGTTGAAAACAATGAAGAAAAAAATGCATCTTATGACAAAACAACTACCTTTCCATCAAAAAACAAGTCAAGAGAAATCTCCTAGTTGAGTTGTATAATGGAATCTATAACATAGAATATGGGTTTGTCAATGGTGTTGATGGAGCGTTGAAGACTTATTCAAAGGAACAAAAGGAATTTGATATCGTTTGGACAGAATTCGTTGATCCAATTGTTGGAACATTCCAAAGAGAAAAGTTCCATGAATTGTAAGACATCAATTTTTCAGCAACTTGGACACCAATATTTCACATTGCAAAGCCATTTCCACACACTAAAGGAAATAATAAATGTACAATACAGAAAAAAATCCCAATACACTTTTCCTGTGCTAGAATGACACATAGAGCCCAATTATTGACTTTAGATAAATTTTCATTTGATCCAAGCAACATTATAACACAAATATTAGTATACACAACTTTATCATGAGTGAAAACTATGATTCATCATCTCTAATTCAAAAATTTACACATGGAAATTTTTATGTCAACAAAAAAGTGGCAACGGAGATGGAGAGACTATTTGCATATGAATCATGGAAATTAGACTATGTGCGGACTTCTATTAGATTTTCAAATCGACTTTCAATTGTAACTTTAAACACACATAGTCTCCATACACATCTCAATGACATTTTACAAGATGAAGACCTTATGAACAATATGATCCTATGTTTTCAAGAAACACACACAAATTGGCCACCAAATGAAGACAAATTTTCCAAATTCATTTTTAATGCAACATACTCTGTTCATGGTGTCCTTTCTTGCATAGAAAGAAACATAGACATAATTTCAACAAAAAACTTTTGTAATAACAAAGTTGAAATTGTCATGTTAGAGTTATATGTGCAACATGTTTGCATAATGAACATATATGTTGCTCCATTTACATTTGTGTCAACAATCATTGAAACAATTTCAACTGCCAAAATGCAAATGATTTATAGTCATTGTATCTTGGTGATTGTTGGTGATTTAAACATTGGCATCCATGCAGATAGTCAAAGCCGAAAACAATTAATAGACTATATGAACTCACAACAATTGCAAGAGATATCAAACATTTTTTTTCCAAAAACAAAAAACCAAATTCACCACATTTGGACAAACTTGGATTGTAGCAATTGTGAATTTAGTATATTAGATTCATATTGGAATGACCATGATACAATTCATGCTTTCTTGTATCTAAATTTAATTCTTCTTCAAACAATTCACTGTATAAGTGTTCATAGACATTTGCACAAATTTGAGTTTTGGCCATTGTGAAATCAATATATCAGATTTAAATTCCACTGGACATGATGGGATTAATGGTTTGTTGCGTCTAAATGAAATTCTAAATCCAATACTTGACTTCATGAGTATTCATAGTTCAAAATTCAAAACTTCAAATACAATTAAAAAATCCCTGTTTTAATCACAAGTACATTCATTGTTCTCATTTGTTCTTCTTTTCCAAATGTATTGATTTTGTTTTATAAAACACTGAAAAAATATGTAAAACAAATAATGCAACGTATATTTTATTTGAAATTAGTCAATATCTACTTACTATGATAGTTGAAGTATGGTTATTATGGATTGTCACTGGTATAAACTATATTTGAAATTAGTTACATTGACAGACATGATTATTAACGTTGATTTGCTTTCTAGATTCTACATCAAGCAATCTACATTGTAGCTAATATTTTTTGGGTTATCTACTTCAAACAACTGACTTCATAAGTATTGATAGACATTTGCATGAATTTGAGTTTTGAACATTGTGAAATCAGTATATAAGATACAAATTCCACTGAGCATGATGATATTCATGGTTTGTTGCGTCTAACTGCAATTCTAAATCCAAGAGTTGGCTTCATGAGTATTCATACTTCAAAATTGCAAAGGTCAAATACAATTGAATATACTCATTTTAATCACATGTACATTCATTGTTCTCATTTGTTCTTCTTTTTCAAATTCACCAGTTTTTTATTGAACATTGAAAAAGTAAGTAGAACGAATAATGAAACATATGTTTTATTTCAAATTAGTCAATATCTACTTTCTATGATAGTTGAAGGATGGTTACTATTATGGATTTTCACTATTGTAAACTATATTTGAAATGATTTACAATTACACAAATGATCAATGTTGATTTGCTTTCTATATTCTACATCAAGTAGTTTACATTTTAGCTAAAATTTTTGGGGTTATCTGGATTCAATATGATCTTTTGGATTTTTTTGTTTTGAATTGAATTTTGATCATGTTTTGCAAATGAAATTGAAAAACAACACTCAAATATGATACAATAGTATGCTTTGTATGATCTAACGTTGTGACTTATAGAAATAGAATTTGTATCTGCATGCCAAATGCAGTTGCCCCATGCCCAACTAACAACCATCCAAATTGATCTTATAGATACTATAATTATCAATGCATCTTACAAAATCATTTAAAGGCTCGTTTTTCAACAACCTGAAATTGTTTATCATGTTTGATAGTTATTTGAGGTAATCAATGTTCTTTGAATTATACTATACAGGCAAAATGCACCTTTGTATCATTTACAATAATTTTTTTATATTGATAAGAAAACATATATCAATTTTCTTTCCTGATAATAGCCTAGACAACCCAATTGGGTTCCAACATTATCCCTTGATGTAATAAGAAAATTAAGCCATATCTTGCAAGTTTTGTGACAAATCTGCACATGCTTTCCAAGGTCTCTTGGTAATGCACAAGTATTTCATTAACTAACAACTTGCATTTTTGGATAGCAAGTGTAGAATAATCCCAACTTTTCAAAATGGTTGGGAAACTGTAGGTAAGATAAGAGAGGGATGGAATTTTAAGACGGAATGAAGCGAGGCGAGCCAATGCGGCTAGGGCCCAAACCCTAGGCCAGAATGCCAACTAATGAAACATAACCGTTCTTGTTAAAAAAAAACAACTTGCATTTTTGGACATGTCCCTCTTGTAGCAATCATTTACAAATAATTTGGATCTTCATGTATTTTGATACAAAAGGAAAGCTGCATAAAACATAGGAAACACTCAGTGATTGGAAATATTCCATGTTCTATACTACAAACAAACAAATATGTAGTGGTCACAATGAACCTCACATGCCACTACAATGAAACCAAATGTCACTGCGATGAAACCAAAAATACATCCTATTAATAATTACAACAAAGCATTTCAATGCAGGCAATAAAAACCCGATGTATTTATCCTTGCATATTCTAGACTTTCTTCCAACTCTGAAGTTTGAAAGAAAAACATTTTTTTTTTATTTTGCATGTCCATGGAATACAAAGAAAATCAATGTTGGATTGCAAAACTCAAGTATGATTTCAACATTTAGAACTTAGAATGTAGTCACTTCAGACAATAATATAGTTTTTGCTTGTATTAAAATTGTTAGCTTCTAGAATTAGTTTTATTGGTTTTTAGAAAATTATTTTATATAGTATTTAGTATAAAATATGTATGGCATTTGAGTTTTATTTCTAGAAATTCCTTTTAATGGTGATACCATAGATATATTTTATGTTATGTCATGTTGTAAATGGTTGTCAATGCAGGTATATTGAAAAAGTTTCCATGCCTCCTACAAAAAAAAAACATGAGATGCCATAATATTTACTTTGTCCATTCATTCTAGAGACACAAATGACTTCTAGAAAAGAAAATACCCATAAGGTTGACAATAGTGGAAGTGAACAAACCAAACAATACAATGATTATTTTAGAGATTGAATTTGATACAAAAAAGACTAAATTGATTTATGGATTATGTTAAAAACTATCTTTTGATATTGAAAAAATAATGCAACAAATGCATCATGTTCATAGGAATACCAAATAGGATATGGTCTCATGTTCTATATTTGACATATGCATGCAAAGATCGACCAATGTTTTTGAAGGAGACGTTCTAGTTCTATATGGTCCTGCTTCCATGAAAACCTTGAGCTCACCACCAAAAGCACAAGATGTACACACTGATCTTGTTGACACACATGGTCAAATTACAATAAATGTCAACATTATTGACAATCTCATATCAAAGTTTTTGCCACAATTTTCTCTTGGTAACAATGTTTGTATAATAAGCTTTGATATCATTAAAAAAAAAAACAAATATGAACGAGGATATGTTGGCCATTGCATTTCATTGACTGTGACATCCATAGTTGAAAATGTATAATTGGTTTTCCTTGAACGTAGACTAACACCAAATACTACAATTAATGCACTTTTGGAATCAAATGATGATTACTCAATTGGCAGTTTTGCAACAATTGTTTTAGGATGCCATAAAAAAAATCATCAATTTGAAATGTCTATGAAAGATGGTGAAACAACACATGACATTGCTACAATAAAAATTTTAATCACAACATGTTTTTTATTCAATTTGATCAATTGCATCTTGCAATTTGATTTTTTTGCATATTTCATATTTCCATGTTTATTTAATAACAAAGATTTGTGTTTGTCCAATGTTTTCTAGGTCCACTTGAACAAACATTACAAAAAAACATATTTTGAAGTCCAAGAGCTGATAGCAATAGGAAAACTAACCATGCTCTTGTTCAAAAACATGGTTAGGAATGGCCCAAAACGATCTCGCAATATATGAATAGCTCTGTCTACTTTCCTTGAGCCATTCAATGATGAATCTTCAAAGTATTATTTACAAACTCTTGCAAAAGAAAATATTCATGCAAGTTTTTAATTGCAAGGTTACTATTCAAACATATTTACTTTTATAACTATTTTCTATTTGGTTTTCCCTCAGATTTCTATCACACACTAACAAAAATTCTATGGTGTAACAAATATGTTGTAGGTTACTGGAGTACTCAAGCCAAATGATATTTTTTTGCCTCCATTCAAACTATTCTGTAATGTATGTAAACAACTTGTTAGAAAAATGGATTTTTCAACAGATGGCATGTTATATTGCACAAAATGTGTTGCTAAAACATCATGTTCATATGACCACTATCTACAATGTACATTGTAAAAAATAGATGGAAATGTTAACTGCACTTTTCCTATA
Source organism: Picea abies (assembly GCA_900067695.1). NCBI lineage: Eukaryota > Viridiplantae > Streptophyta > Pinopsida > Pinales > Pinaceae > Picea > Picea abies. The sequence continues at coordinate 1,970 of CBVK0100005572.1, read as the reverse complement.
TAACTTTTGCAACAATGGTCTCTAAAACTTATGCAAATACCATATGCACAATACAAAAAAAACATCTCAAAAACTACTTTCCTGTTACGAGAATTTTCCATAAATGGAACCTTTACAATTACAATGAATAACATTATTGTTGATGTAAAAAAAATGGCATGTTTTCATATGTGCACACAAGTTGATTTACTTTATATAATCGTTGACATAAAAAAGTGTTTTGCAAAATCATTTTTATTTTATGCTTCCAAGACTTACTTCTAAGCATCATGTTTCTTTTCCTACCTTTTGCAGGCTTTTATGGGATTCTAAAAGAAGAAGGCGAAGAAAAAAGAGGCCAGGAGAAGAACTAAACAACTACAAGATTATACATTGCGATGTTTTGAAATCATTTTCGTTTGACAATCTGAAGTATATGTTTTTAAAAAAAATCTTAGGTAGAAACTGGTTCAAAAAGTTAGAGTTTAGTTACAATTGTTTAGAAAAAAATCCAGATTAAGATATCTAGTCACATTATTGTTGTTGATATAGATTCTTTGGGATATGGTTTTGTTTATTCTATTTTGCTGGCTAATGAACATTCTGTATACTTGTTAATTAGCATATTGCTTTTCAAATTGATTTACCAAATTGTAACATCCCGCTCTTGCGCACACATGATATGACTTAATATTTGAGGACACTTGCGTGCAAGTGATCCTGCTTAGTATATAGTTGTATGTTCCATTTTTGGATTTTGATGATGATGCTTGTATTATGATGTTATCTTATTTGATATATATGTATAAAGAGGTGATATTGACTGGTTTCTCCTGAGTGTGTGGGACACTTGACAGATTGAGGATGTCGATGGCATCGGTGGACCTCCTTAGACTTTGGATCGAGTCAGGGAGTGGATTGTATATGGTTTGGGTATTTATGTTTATGCATATGTGACATATGATCGAGTATATTATGATGTTGTTTATGATTCATTGACATGTTTCGTTGATGGATGCAGGCTGATGATTTCTTTCTAATCAGACTCACATTAGGAGTAAAGGGGCCATGCACAAAAACTAGATATATTGAGGGAGAGGTGTGGCAGCAGCCCTGTTACAACTTACTAGCACTCTTGTCATGGCTCGAATTGTAGGTTAAAAATTACCTAGTTCGAGAGACCCATGATGTCGTGAGGGCAGCATGAGACAGTCGCTCACAAATATTCTAAGGGGCACACAATAAGGCGGGGTCCTTATTCCTTAGAGGCCCTTAGTCTCCCACAAGGTCACATGATGGAGTATTGACTCCAAGGGATGGACAACTACCAAAATTAGTCAAAGGAGAGTGGCACCCTTGGATCACGTAGTGCGTCCTGAAGAGCACATTGCATAAATAAAACATTAACAAAGGCAAGTGGCACCCTTGGAGCACGTAGTGCATCTTGAAGGGCACGCTGCATAAATAAAATATGAACAAAGGCGAGTGGCACCCTTGGAGCACATAGTGCGTCTTGAAGGGACGTCATGATTTTTAACACTGGTGAGTCAATGAACCTAGGTGCCTAGAAAATAATATTTTATTTTGACGTGGTCAACCTTAAAATAAATGTTGTATGAGTAAAGTTTATTAATTATAAAATTTCCCTTAAAAAATATGCTAAGTCGTGTTGAAATTAAAGCCTAGGCCTAAATAGGGTTTGAGGAAAAAAAAAATTAATTAATCAATTAATAAAAGGGGGTTGAAGAAAAATCAAATTAAGAATTTAAAGGAGAAATAAATTATCTAATAATTAATTATTGTTTATGTGCAAAGACATGCTAATTTGGAACTTAGATAAAAAGGAGAAATTAAATGCAAAAAGGAATGTGGAACATAGAAATGAATCTAGTCTAGAGAACTTTCCTAAATAAAACTCAACTAAGGTTTAAGAAAGGCGTCAATCATTAAAGGAAATTGAGGGAATAAAGGGACAACAAGGAGCATTTTTA
>CBVK0100005571.1:0-15367 GCA_900067695.1 Picea abies | reverse complement strand
CAAACCATTGGCATCAATGAAAACATGATCCAACAGGGTCGGCTATTGTTGGTTGGGTTTTTGGATGTTATTGTTGGCTATTAGTGTTGAATATGGTTGGGTGTAGTTGAGAAAAGTTTCTGTAATTGTAATTTGTATATAGTTATGGGGAAAAGGGTAGATAGAGATATATGACATGAGCCCAGAGTCAAAAGTTGTAACATGGTACTAATTTATATCTGTGATATTGTATTCGGGAAGCTCTGATGATAATATATGAAGAAGGACCTAAAAATTTTGAAATTACTGTGTCATTTTGTGTTTATGCATATGAATTGTCTCTTTACAGAACTTCTTTATGCTTGATAAGATCAATATGCTATCTCTGTTTACAAATGATTCTGCAACTTGAAGGTCTTTATTTCCAGTATGAATGAGTTCAAATCTATTATGTAGTTAGTTTATCTTGCGCAAGATCATGGTGAATATTGAAGGTTATGGAAACCCACCTAAGTATTCTCCTTTCCCTTCCCTGTCTTTCTGTCTTCGTTGCACTTCGGATGGGACTTCTTCTCTTCAGAGGAGATGAAAATGCTAGTGCTCTAGAATACTTAGTTCCTTTTGTTGGTAACCTAAGAAGGAACCTGGTCTGATCAATTCTGTGCCAATAGATACTTCATGTAATCTTTTCTGCCAATTTTCCAACCCTGTATATGAGTCAGAAGCACATGATGTGATTCTCCTCCAGCTAAGTACTCCATCTACAGTTGGTTTTACATAATATTCTTCACGAGCGATGGTTCTCTATAATTGGTTGATTTCCTCCAGGTCTAAGAAATTGGGTTCTACAAACCTTTCTCCTTCTAATGGATCTAATGGCACAATGACTCTGTATTCTCTTGATTTGAATGTCATCTTCCTTGTGTTCAAGTTGATTATGGCCTTGTTATCAAATTCCCAATCCATCCCAAGAAATGTTGGATAAGGTGTTGTACCATCTACTATTTCTATTACTTCAAAGTTTGCCTTAGTGTGCACTCCATCTAGATCTACTGTCGCACCCTTAAGCCTTCCAATTGGTAGAACTTTGTTTTGGTTTGCTAGCTTCAATTGGACAGGTGAATAGCCTAGTGTGGGCTCTCCCATACACTACCATGTCTTCTTGGGTAACACATTTACCTCATAGCCTAAATCTAGTATGATGTCCCCCATATTGAAATCTCTAATGTTAGCATTTAGTCTGAATTCCCTACTTGTCCTCCTTCTTGTATAGAGTTGATTGGATATTTTTTGTTCTAACTTCCCCTCTAATTTTGTGTTACATTTTCTAACATATTTTGCAAAATTATAATAGATGATTGGTCATTCATTAGCTTAACACAGGATTGCAGAAAATTCTTTATGGTACTTACTTTCTCTACAACTTGTGTTTCATTGGTGTGGTCCATTGAGGAGGGAATTTCGTACATTGGTACATTCTGCGTGTGTTGCGTGGTTGATGTAGATTCAACGTCTTGCTTGCACAACTCATGTCTTTCCTCCTTGAATATTTATTTTTCTTTCCCCACATAGAATTATTTGTGTGGTTCATTATTCTTCTTCACCCATTGGTGTTGTGTTGTATCCTGTTGTACTATGTCATCTCCTATCTTATCTCCTCTGCATGTAACTATGTTGATATTTCTTCCATCATCCCTCACCTCTGCAAAAATACACTGAAAAATATGATTGTTATGATTTCTCTTTTCTTGAATTTTTCCCAATAATGTTGGGCATTCCTTTGTATCATGATTTGTTGCACGACAATACATGCATGTCACAGGTGGAAGTGGACATTCCCTTGCATAGTGTCCTAGATGTTGGTAGTTGCGGCACACTACTAGACCTCTGCATCTTCCAAATCCTCCTCTACCTCATCCTCCACCTTTGTATCCTCTATCTTCTCATGGTGCGGTGTATTGAGGCACCTAATTATACTCTTGGGGTTATATTGTGGTTGTGTATTATTATAATGAGGTTGTGCAGTGTTGTGTTGTTGTTGCAAAGTGTTGTATGGAGGTGGTACCTGGTTAAATTGAGGTGCAAATTTCCCTATCATCATTTCTTCCTGCACCTTATAGGTTTCTAATAGTATTTCTCGCATCAAGTCCATTTTCCTACAAAATTTTTCATCATAGCTCACTGATTTGAAAATTTTGCAATATGAACTCTTAGGTACTGTCTAATATTTCTACATCATGGGACAATGATATGGGTCATAACCATGTGTTTTAAAAATATTGCACCATGGTCCTTCTTTTCGAAAAGGATTTGGTATCCCTGTTGCCATGTACTGTGAGAAATTTGGGCACTCATTCTTGTGATGTCCTTATGTCCTGCATGCAGTACACCAAACAACTTCCATTTTCTCTTTGCTCTTATTTTGGTTTAGTTGGAATGTGAGATTGTTCATATCCTCGTTTAGCTCCTCTATTGTTGGATCTGTCTTCTGATACTATTTATCTTCCAGTTGTAGGGTTTTTTGTAGAGTCTCTTCCCGCATTTGAAACTTATGCTTCCTCAAAGGGTATTTCAGGTGTGGTAGCAGTGAATTCACAAAGAGATGTCTATGTTGCATATTCGTAATGACATATTTCAATTTTCCCTTCAATCATTTGAACCTCTGATCAATATCCCAAACAGAATCTCCTGGTTTTTGTCTGATCTCAATCATCTCATTCAAGTATTGGTCTTATGAACTAGGCTTCTAAAATTCATTTATCAGTATCTTCTTGACATCTACAATCGTCCTTGGTGTTCCTAGTGGATTGTTTACAACTAAGCTCATGTAATATAGTGCACAGTCTCTTAGCATGATAGCTAACTGCGCAAGTTTTGTATCCTCATCTGTGATATGCTTTTCTTCCCAAATCTTCTCACAGATAAAACAAGTGATTTTTAGGATCCTCTAATGCTTCTCCCTTGAATTCAGGTAACCTGGTGGTGGGATCATGTCCTTCCATTTTGAACAGTGATGAACTATGACCTCTGAGTAGTGTAGATACTTGAATACTACTTCATGAACTGGCTCCTCCATTCGCTACTCCTTGTTTGGGTGAACTTCCTGTTGTCTTTCTTACACTAAAATTCGGTTGTCTAAACGATGGTGTTCTTTTTGGTGTATTAGTCGCACATGGGTTTATGGGTTCCACACTGACACTGACATGGATAGGAGTTATTCCTTCTATTCCTACCCTTGGACCTCTTGTATTCCTTTCATATATTGTGTGAAGGATTTCCTCAATATTCTCCACAACATGAAGATCTTCTACCTCTTCTTCATCACTGCCCAAGCCCTCTCTATCTGCTATGGATCTCTTCTTATTATTCATCTTATATTGGTAGCGTACTCCACTGCACGTTTTTCCAGTTGTTTCCATGATCCACTTGATCTGATATTCCTCCATCATGATTGGGTCCAAGGCCTCCTCCTTTTTTCCTTTATCCATATCTTCCTCCATTTCTCCAGTTCTTTTCAGTGCTTCCCCCCTTCCCCCATGCACGCAGGGAATTTTAGTTGTCTGATGCCATAGTAATCACACCCTTTTTATACAGTAAGATCTTGATGGAAGTATACAATGATCTAATATACCTACCTATAGGTCCCTTTAGGAACTCTTTCTCTGCTCCGTTGTAAGACTTCACAGTATCTACTACAAATTCTGTGATAAATCTTGCAACAATACTGTCTAGCTAGAAATCTATTGTGCACGTGAATTTTTTCTTAACTTGTTGTAACTACACAATATCCACAGGATTTGATTCAATCTCTCTGATTTTATTTGTAGGGTGGTTGTATTTCAACTTCGATAGCCACTCCTGCAACACACATGGGAAATTACAGAAAAATACTTCATGCAAATCACTAAACATGTACTCGTCCAGATATTTGCATGGTGTTATTTTAGGGTTTTTGTTGTCTTTATACACAAACTCTAGCTCCTTTGTTTTCAACCAACTTTCGATCTCTACCTTCGTTGGATTCCATGGTATGAACATTCCCTTCTATAGTTTCATTTTCTGCATGATTCTTTACGGATCCCACTCGCTCAATCCCATGTAGTTCCAGCTGGCAACGAAACCATTTGTTGGTTGCTACTCCTTCTCTAACCACCTATTGGGATAACCCAGGTTCAGATCTAAAATATATTCCAACAAATCCCTCTAAAACTATCGACCCTCTTGGTAAAACATAAGGCAACACAACGCACAGAGTGTACTGCGTAGTCTCAGCTGAGATAGTTCTATGGGTGATTGCAATGCTCAGATGCTTGAAGTCTAGGAAAGAGTGGGGATCTGGGATTGTATTTCATCTTCTTAGGCCTTTATCTGGTTGTTCTTTCTATTATTCTTAATATTCATTCATCTGATAAATCTATGCATGCATTCTACCATATCTAACATATAAAAGATCTCACAGAATTATCCATTCATCCATTCATAGTCTAACTACTTGCAGAAGGGAAACATGCAATCAATCACATCACATAACATAGATATTACCATGGTTCACCCACTCCTGGGCTACATCCAAAAATATCTGACTCTTAGGCTCTTTTATTATGGTTCTATAATATATGGTGTCATGTGCACTATAGTTTATGATCATCCAATCACAAACAGATTCCATGATCCCTGTGAGGCTGATTAGATTGCACTAGGATCCTCATCCTAGGATCTAACCCTTGGGATCTAGTTGTTTGACTCTCCTACAACTCAACAACTTGCAAAATTGGTATTATATCCTATTGTAGTTTCCTTCATCGAACATTACAAAACTTATTAAAAAACAATAACATCCAGAACCGACTGACCAACTACGAACCCCTGACCTAGACCTCCTAGGTCTTTATTTATACTACTTCTCAACTCATCAGCTACTACAATCTCCTACAAAAACCCTAACCTTAACGAGGTTAGGTTTTCCTGGATGCACACCTTGCATGCTCTCTTCTTTTGCATGTGTATTTTCATCTCGCGTGCTTATTTTCTTGCCAGCTATTTTTTTCCTTATTAAGCTCTACCTTCCAAAAATGGTTTTTCCTCAAAATTGGCCTACGCCCAACAATGTCCCATACACCAATTTGGTGTATGGCTTGGTCGTGACCTTAAAAATAGATTATTATTATTATTATTAATTATAAAATTATTATTATTTCATTTATTTCAATGATATTAATGTCAAATGGTATAAAGTTATATTGAAAATCAAATTATTAAAATTTGAGAAACATCATAATCTAAATTTTAATAGATTTAATTTTTTTTTCTATCTTCTTGATATTAAAGAGTTATAATTCATGATGAAATGAACTTGCACTGTGGAGGAAAATGTATTCATGATGGAATGAACAAATATTTTGGTGATCACGAGAAACTAATCATTTCTCTATTTTATATATAACAGTGGAATATAAATACACTACGAAAGTTTTGTTTAGGGAAGAAGCTATGAGTGTTGTATTTATTCCATCAAAGTCGCCCAGGGCTTGCCCTTGACTACATTTATTTTCACAAATGCAAGGACAAAAAACCATAATCACAAGCATGCCTTTGTATAGACCCTACTTTCCCATGTATGCATATGATTTTGGTTGTTTTTTTGTTGTGATCAATGTTTTCAACTGCACGTAGGCATGAAGAGATAAGTGTTGCATCTTTTCCAAAGACCCACCCTTGAGGGATTTGGTAAGAATTTTAAGGAATCACCACTTTCAGAAGTTACTTGTATTCATTTCTTAACTTTAAGGACATATCTCTAGGGTCGCAAGTGCATTTTAGTCATGTCTTTAGCTTGCAAGTGCAATATATGTGTCATGTTATGGGAAAGAAGGAACTAGCCATTGATTAGGTTAGGTATTAAGAAAATTTCACAATTTCATTCCATTGTCCTTCTTATTTCATATTAATTAAAGAAATCATACAAATAAGTTGTACACGATGCATAACAAATATGTGATTTCTCTAGAGAATCTTGTCATTTCTAGCATCTTCACTTTTCTCTTGATATTTTTTTTGGCTTTACTTCCTTGTTCATATTAGTGCCAATATTTAATAAGAAAAGAACATAATATTTTAATTACACATATCATGCATAACTCAATAGAGAACAATTAAATCAAACTCAAATTTCATATCAAATATTGTCACCATTAAATATATATCAACATTTATCCCACCATTAACATTAGTCTAAGTATAAAATGTTACTAATGAAAGTAGTGTTTAATGTTAACTAGAATGAGAAAACCATCCAAAATGGAAGAAATATGTAATGACATTTTGATAACACAAAAACATATATCTTCATACATTATAGTGACCATCGCAAGTTCTGAAATTCAGTGGGGATAGATTTGGTTTACTCAAACCCGAACTTACAGGTTTTCCATATAATTGTTATAGTGAATACATATTCGTAAAAACTCCTAAACACACAACATAATACCAAAATAACAACAACAAACTCACTATTCCATCATTTATTGATAATAATATTCAATTTCCAAGAAATTGTTATGCTTGTTCCATTGCCTATAAATGCTTAGCATACTCTCAACATCTGGTTTCAAAATAATGCATTAACTCTCTAGGAAATATCCACATCCATTATATGCTTACAAAATAATACTAATTCAACATCACATTCACATGTTTCCAATACATTAAGCGACATAAAATAAACAACATGAATAATTGAGCCAACCACCTCTCTTTTCCTTTTGAATACAAGGAAATCAAATTTCTTGTAGTTATTGGTGATGCTTTCAATGCATTTGTTGTCTTGGCTTTTGATAATGATAATATGACATATTCAATTTATTCCCATATATGTGTTTATGTGAATTTGAGCAAAGATGTTCCTAATTGAATTATATTGAAGTCTCATAGTAAACAAAACGATTGAATTATGAATTGGTTTTTTCATGGATGATTTTAGGGGCTAAATTTCGCTCATGGGCTAATTTTCCATGGTTTTTCCAAAAACAAGATTCGCTATTTTAAAAATGATTCGCCCAAATTCTATAGGATAAAATTATTTTACCTTACAAATCGCCAAAAAATTATAAAAACTATATAAAATCCTTAGAAATTTGAATATTTTTACAAAAATATTGTCAATGATTTATAGTTGGCATATGAAGGATTAGTAAGATTCGCCAAGGTTTCTACATTTTAAAATAAATTTCCATCCTTAAAATCATCCCTGGTTTCTTAAAATCATCCCTGGTTTTTTTTAATTGTTATCGAATTATATTGAAGTGTCATAGTAAACAAAATGATTGAATTATGAATCAGTTTTTTAATTGTAGGTCACATGGAAACTCCATGCATGAAAGGAAAATGATTATCATCCTTCTTGAATAATAATAAACCTTCTTGAATATATTAAAAAATGAAAACTTAAAGAATCCCTTTTGGGTGCCCCCAAATAAGAAGGCTTCAAAGGATCAAGCTTCTTTTGTTTCTATAAATAAACTTGAACCATTTTATTACTTAGAGTTATGGTGTAGACAATGATGACTCATGAGTGATAACCTTATATTTCTAGTATTTGCACTAGAGGACTCCTTTGGGGGATGAAGAGGACATAAGAATTAGATACTTTAGAGTAAGAAAGAGAATCAATTCTTGGTGTGGTGGTGTAACTTGGACAAAATTATGACTTAGGAGTTACATAGTTATGATTCATGGGTGATAACCCTCTCCTATTAGTGTGTTCTTTAGAGGAGGTAAGAATTAGATACTTCAGAGTAAGAAAGAGAACCATTGCTTAGAGTGGTGGTGTACACTTGGACTTGATGAGTTAGAAGTTACATAGTGATGAATCATGAGTGATAACCCACTACTACTATTGTTTGTGCTAGGAGACTCCCTTGGGGGATGAAGAGAAGGAAAGAATTAGAAACTTCAGAGTAAGAAGAAAAAATGATGCTTAGAGTGGTGGTGCACACTTGGACACAATTAATATTTAGGAGTTGCATAGCAATGATTCATTGGTGATAACCCTCCACTGTTAATGTTTTCTCTAGAGGAATCATATGTGGCAATGAAGAGGAGGTAAAATATTGATAATCCAGAGTAAAAAAGAGGATGGATGCCTAGAGTGGTGGTGAACACTTTGACACAATTATGAATTAGGAGTTACATAGTAAGGATCCATGAGTGATAACCCTCTATTGCTAGTATTTATGTCAAGTGACTCCCTTAGTGGATGAAGAGGAGGAAAGAATTAGATACATTAGAGTAAGAAATAAAATAAGTGCCTTTGAACCCATTATATGATGCAAAGAAGTTATCATTGTTACAATCTCCAAGAGTCTCCAACCACTATGCATGCTTCTTGGCCTTTTGTTGCTACTTTATGGAATGTGTTGTGTGGATCTGTATGTCTATGTGTGAAACAATAGTTTAATACACTCATGTTGTGGTGTCTTAGAATTGCTTTTATGTCTATAAAATCCTCTCCATTTCTCTATTGGTTGGATTGATATTTGGAAAAAAACAACTTCCATCAGTTAATATACATTGGAGTTAGAAGTACTTAGTTCCAGTCCAAATATTATATATCAACTGAATAAATATATATTCTATGACAAAGGAATGGTTAAACATTGAATATAATCCTTGAATATTTGTCATTAAAAGTTCAAACATATCAAAGTTAAAGATCAAATATTAACATAAAAATAATAAATGTTTAAAATTAGAATAATTTTTATTATTATTATTTACAAACCTAATATGAATTCCTAGCTTTTGATGCATGGAAATATGTTATATCACATCTACACAACAACTCAGAACATAATAAATCCATCCTTAAAATGGATCTACACATACAATCAAGCTTTCTTTCCAAAAACGTTTAATATGGATTCTTGAGCATTTTCACACTCTACAATCTCTAACCTGCAACACATAGGCATATAATATTACGATTGACCATAATATTTGCTAGCGGGAAAATCCCCCTATAACTATACGAGGGTTTAGGGTTTAGATAGAGAAAATGACCTCCTAAAAGTCAATCTAGTTTCTACACTACCCCAAACATACCAAAATAGATGAAAAGAAAACAATGGAAGAGAAGATCTGTAATTGTACCTTTTATCCAATGTCTGGTGATGGTCTCCTCAAGATTTGTATCTCCAAAGTCTGCAAGTCTCCTCCCAAAGCTGACCTACATCCAAGACTAGGTAAACAAGACTACAAACATGTTATTTCTATTCATAAATTAGGGTTAAATATCAAATGTTATGTATAAATAAAAGAAAAGACACAAAACATCATCATTTAGGACATGGAAAAGAGATTATTTTATTCATTAAACAAATATTGAAACTTACAATCCTCGCAGGCCACCGTTTCACGAACCTGGTCCAGGCTCCTCTTTGCAATGCTCCAAGTGCACCTTCAATAAGCCTCTTCTCACTATCTACTAATCACCTCAAGGAAATGGAATGGATTGAATAGAAGAAAAGAATTTGAAGACGGAATGTTGAGGCAATAAATCACAAAAGGTTGCAAATGCTTGGGCAAGGAAGGGAATGGAAATTGGGAAGAGTTTCACCATTCTAATGCTTGGTTGTGGAATGAGACCCCAAGACCTCCTTTTATATGAAAAAAGGATGGTTATTCAGTTGGGGGACGGGCTATAGCAGGTGAATTGGTTGGGAAGCCTCCAATAGCCCGTAAATTTCACTGAATTCCTTACAACTTTTTAATTTTTGCAACTTTTGGAGGTATACACGAGTTGTTTAGTGTGTAACAAGCGTATGTACATGGGTTGACTAGCATGAATCAAGCGTATGTATGCAGGCAGTAGTGAAGCAAGGTAGGTACATGCTCTAAAAATTGTTTTTTTAAGTAGAGCTCATCAGCAGTGATTTGACAAATTATGCAAGCAAGAAGGCCAATGTCATGTATGCATGAGTAGGGAATTTTAGGGTTATAACAATACTACACATACACAAACATTGTGTGTGTGTGTGTGTGTCTAAGAAGATGCAATAAATTGGAATATAAAATACAATTGAGTATAATATTTCAAGTATATAAACATAACATATACATATATATTTCAACAACAATATTTTTATGTTTATAAAATTATCACTCTTGAAAATGAGGCACGTTGATAATTTAAGTGAATCTTATGAATAATTATATTTTTTTTCATAGTGATGGTTAATATTTGAATTAAAAATACTACAATCAAATTGTACAACAAAGAATCATAATCGGTAAAATGACTCATGAAATGGGGAGAGTTTCCTAACTTAGAAGAAGTTGGGAGACCAGCAGATCTCAGGCTTTGTTTTTTTTCCTAGTAGATCTATCAAAACCTTAATTAAATAGACAAATGAAAATAAATTGAGAGCATAAGATAATTGAGAAGCAATTAATGGTTAGAATAAGTTTTGTTGATGGTTTCTTGTCATCATCAATTGTTGGAGTAGAGGGTGTGATTTCTCCTTAGCCACAACTATCCATTCCTATTTTGGATCTTGAATCAGTGTGATTGTTTCTTATTTCTCCCTTGTCACCTGATATCATTAATTGTTCTCTTTATCTAGATGGATTAAAGATGGTTTCAATATATCTTGAATTGTTTCTTCTTCGGTTGCATGATTTTTCCAATGCACTTGATTATGAAGAGTGATTTGGGAAGTCTCAATATTTTTTGGAGGAGGGTTAGTTGTATTTTTCATAGGGGATTGCATCTCCTATAATGGGGATAGAGGAGAAATATTCTTGTATTCATTGGTACATGCCTCTATTGGAGGGGTCACTAGTTGGCTTGTTTGAGAGGTAGAAGATTGAGTGGGTGTTGAAGGGTCCTATTGGCGCAAGTTTGATTAGACCAGGGTCCTTCTCAGGTTACCAACAAAAGGTACTGTGTAGTCTAGACCGTTGGCATTTTCATCTCCTCCAAAGAGAAGTCTCACCCGAAGCGTTCCTGAGACAGATAGATAGGGAAGGGTAGGGATAAGACTTAAGAGGATCCTTAGAGCCTTTAGGACTCATTCTTGATCATGCACAAGAGACATGAACAGATCTAAAACATACATGTGCAAGAATTGAACCTACTTATGTTGCTAGCAAGCAATTAAACATAGAACCATCAAATAGAACTCATAAGCCATAAGGAAATACTGTAATGCATAAGTAAACACATAGAGACACATCATATTTGAAAATTTAGGTCCTTCTTCATAATTTTTCTCTGATTACAGACTCAGAATTACACAGTAGTGTGTTGTACAAAATCTTGGCTCTAGACTCATGTCGTAGAGCTCCAATTCTCAAACTGATAGATCCCATTCATTATAGACTCAAACTTTACTTTTCTCGACTTGCAACAATCATCAACAAATAACCCGACTAACCCAACCAAACCAACCAACAAACTAACAACTCTTTTACAATTATGTCCATCCCTATATATAAGATGGGTTGTGTCTTCCTTCTCAGCTTGCATGCTTTCTTGTTTTGTTGCAACTATTTATTGTTTAGCTGGCGTTGCACTGAATTTCACAACTACTTTATGTTGCTCTTTCTATAGGCCTCGGATGAATCTTGCTCAACTTGTGCTCAGTCAAAACTTGTGCAATTCCTTATCCAAAAATGAAGGGCCTAACAGGATTCAACCACACTCCTTGACTCTCCCTCAAGTCAAGCACTTGGTTCTTTCACATCCTCCAAGAGCATATGTTGTTTTCCCTTGTCCTTATTTTCTTCTTCCTTGGGCTCTTCTATTTGTGATTTCTCTTCTTTTACCCCTTCAAATGAAGGACCCAACTCTGGTACCAACTCTAAGGCTCGGTGCTTCACTCCTTGAAAGCTTCCAACTTTGTCTTGCCATTTCCAGGCAAGGAGTGATGCCTCTTTAAGAAACTATTGGGTCATCTCTTTGCTATACTCCTTTGGATTGGCTGCAACCAATGAGTTCCACTCGGAATCTACTATTTCATTGACTTGATGAATTTTCATGTAGGCTTTCTGAATTACAGGTCGAAACTCACGCAACTCCTTCTTGGATACAGACTGTGCTTCAAAGAGTGTATTCAGTTCGTTATCGGCATGTTGGATTTGGTCAAACTTCTATTTTTACTCCATGGGGTCCATTGTGGCTGTAACTTCTTCATTCAACACTTGGATATTTGTGTGCACCTCCTCCAGGACTTGGTTTTGTTGAGTGATGATGCCCATCCAATCGTTGACTTACCCGAAGATTTTGGTGCATTCTGATGTGTTCTTGTGCAGTGTTGATCGAGTGTTGTTACCTTGCAATATTGTCTTCTGCATCTGCTCCTGTAGCTGCTGAGGCTGCTGCTCTCCTTACTGATGGACTTGTTGTAGCATTTCTTCTACCTACTTGGCATGAGTAGCAAGTTGTGTCCATGCTTCTTGTAGCAACTCAATCTGTTTCTCTGGCTCGCCTACCTCGTCAGCTTCGGGTAGGTCGGGTGAAACCTTCTGAATCTCTAGCTAGGCTTCAACAATTTTGCGTTGGACTTGGATTTTTTCATGTGCTTCCTGCATTATGCATGTTTGCACCTCGGTGGATCTCTCAGCCTCCTGGAGCTTTTTCTCTAATTGGTCCATTGATGCTTGAATTAGTCCAAATAAATGTGTCGCTGACCATTGTACCAGGTTGGCGAATGAAGGAGTTGCATCGCTGGGTGCTCATGTCTGCAGTGAAAGTCCATTGGTCGTTGAATCGTCTGAGCAAGTTTCTACCTCCTCCTTCGTTGGTGGCACTGGTGTGATCCTCAACCTTAGCAATGTGGGAAAAAGAGTCAGAACCTATGTTCTGGTTATGCAGAGTTACATCAATTATGTGCATTGTTGAGGGTTCTAGAGAACCTGCTCCATTTGTTCTCGTGCAGATGTTGTATCCTGCCCATTTGTTGATTCTGGTTCGTTGCGAGCATCTGGTATCTCCGGCTCTTCTGGTGCTTCTGCTTCATGCACCTTGATTTCTTGGGCACCCTCACCCTTGGATGGTGAGGTGATTTACTAGTTGCTTTCAGCTTCCAGCTCCTCTCTAGTTCGGGCATCTTTCTCTTGTGTTGAAGACTCAAGATGTTGTTCTTGGGTGTCTGGATTGGGATCATTCAGCTTCAGGTTTATCTCTAATGCTTTGGAGTCTAGACCAAAAACTTATGATGTTGGTTTGGGTGACTCTCGGGTTATTTCTAGGAGTCTTCGCTCCACTATCTCTGGTTGATCGAGCTACATCGACTTTGGGGTTGTGTTCTAATGTCGACTGGTGGCGGCGGGGTTTGGTGATTGGGATGGTGGTGGTGATGGAGGGTGCTCAGTGACGAATGTGGACAATAATGTTTCAGGCTCCAGGTCATCCTGAATATCAATGATAGTGGTGGATTTGACCATTGTGTGGGTGCGGGGGGTGGTTGATGCAAGGGGTTAGGGGTTCAGAGGTTTGTTCGACGAAACCCCGATTTTGGGCCTCTTCACCAATGGTTCGGTACCAAAAATAGCACCCAAGATCTGGTTAACATCTACACCTAACAACATGACATTGTCTAGAAGCTAACGAATGGTCGGTCTTTTCCTCCACCCTAACTGTTGTATTTCTTCTTCCTCAGAGTCTGATTGTACCCAAGCGTCTGGTTTCTTCGGCTTTGGGCCTGAGCTCGGTCCTTCTCCTTCTTCCTTATCTTTTTTCTTCAGAAGCTCCACAGGAAAAATGCAATGCATCCCTGACTTACACGGGTCGTGTTTGACGCCTAGCCATGACATGAATTCCTTGTCAAAGGCCTCCTCATCCAGATAGAATGGTAGTATCCTTATGTAGAAATGTTCCCTGCTGACATGTCTCAGGCAAACAAATGTATGGTGTCAGTTCATGCTGAAGGAGATATTTCTCGTATTGTAGTTGAGGAGCTCCTATGGGATACACAATCTCTTTGTTGCATCTATCAGACCATTATACCATTTAGAAATTTTTGTGGCATTGAAGGATGTATTCTCTGAGTCTAGTCTGGACTACCATGGCTTGAACATCTTTTCCATGTGGCCCTTATTCGGTATTTTCGGCTGTCTTCCCATCAGTGGCTTCCATTTGAACATTGTGAATGCCACAAGTAGGTATCCATAAGTGAAGGTTCCTCCCTTCTCCTGTGCTTCCTCATAAGCTATTAGTAGTTCCTCCAGCAGGTAACTACACCAATTGAACACTGCTCCATTGGTGCAAAAGTAGGCGACTGATAATGCATCTAGAGTGAATTCTCCTTTATAGTATGATCTCATAACCTTGCTGGCTATGATGTAATAGCCAGTCTAGACTGTTTCGGGTAGTATTGGTTTGATTATTGTTGTGCGTCCTCCCCTCTTTGTGTTGAATTTCTCGTACATGCTAAGCTCACCTTTCTTTTTCCCGTGCTTACTGAGACCCTGGAATCCTTTCGACATCCTCTCCTTGGGAGGATAGTCTAGTAAGTTGTTGGATGCCTTCAGCATGGATTGGATACCTCTTATCCAGCCATAGACTTATGTCATGCACCTTGATTATCAGAAATTTCGTGCACCGTGCAATCTCACCCGTGGTACCAAAGATTGGTAGGTCTCTCAGGTTCATGATGGTCGAATTGAAGAAGTTGATCAAGTCTTATTTTGGCACAAATTGCATACCTCTGATTCCATCTAGGGCCATCTCCGAAAAGACATCTGTGTGCATCTGCGGGAACAAGAATGAATCTGTGAGGTCAAGGTTGAGGAGCTTAACATGCTCCACTTTCCCTTTGATATCGTCCATGACCTCGACCTGGGGATCGCAGGGCTCGTCTGGTACCACTTCTTTAGACATGGCACTTCGGTTGGCTATGGATCTTGACATTCAAACTTTTGTGGCAAGCTAATCATTGTGGATTTCACAATGGTATAGACTGGTTCGCTCTACTGAATTTGGAAATGGCTATGCTTCTTTAGGAAACGATGCATTTGCATGCGAGTTCTCAGGGCCTTATACTTGGATTAACGAGAAATTTTAGTAGTAATTGTCATTCATAATGATTGTATGGATGCAACAGGATCTAATTTGTCTGACAAGATAGTTTAACAAGGTAAATCCTATCGGGCGATTCTGGCATTTACTTATTTGCATGAGTGGAATAGGGGCGTGGCTAATTTTAGACCTTTTCGTTTGACGGGTGGGTATCTCGACACGAACTTCGATGGAATCTTTGCATAAAGTGGCCTTATGGCTTAACGAAATTTATACATGGTACTGAAATGGCAATAAAGGTTGTGGCTAGACCAGGTTCGTGTGGCATATGGATTTAGAGTGAGATCGGAAGAGCGGTTCAGCAGGAATGCC
>CBVK0100005570.1:0-15368 GCA_900067695.1 Picea abies | reverse complement strand
CGGTCCCCCGCCACTTCCCCCTGGACTGTCCCTCAAACCCGTTTTAGATGGTGGAGGCAGATGAATGAGGCCCCTAAAATGTTGCTAAAAGTTATTAGGACCCGCGGGTGGGTCTTTAGGTATGTTGGGTTGCTTTTAAACAAGTTTTAGACCTTCAAAATTTTACTTTTTATCGTATGGCCGAATTGAAAAAGTGTATAACCGTGTGCTTGCAATTTGTAATCAGATCACGATTAACATGTCAAAACGTAAGGAAAATATAGCACAATATTATACCATCAACTCATCATCATATGAAAAGAACGTTGCAAGATATTAAACCATTAACCATGAACCATTCACATGTATAACGAAAATGAAAGCTGAAGCATGGGCACTTGCAGAATGTAAACTGGAAATGTAAATGTAAGTGCTTTCAGACCATAAGACGAAATGAAATAAGTGTAAAGATGCTTAGCATGTAAAACATTCATCCCATAGACATAATATATGTAACATGTGCTTGAAAGGAAAATGGAACGTAACTGCTTAAACCATGAACAATGACGTGAGCTCTAAGACATATCCATCATCAACATATCATTTTATCCATACACCATAAACCATTGATTGCAGAATGTAGGACAAATGCTTGAAAGAAAAGTAAGACGTGGATGTTTAAACCATTAACTCATGAATAAATGATGTGAGACGTGTTTGCAAATAGAGTCAGGACGTGAGTGCTTAAAAGATGAGCTAAGACGTGAGCTAAAACAAAGTAAGTGCTTGCACCATGGACCAAAACGTGAGCAATAGAAGTGAGTGCTTAACCATAAATCAAAACGTGAGCTCTAAGATGCTTAAACCATAAACATTTAACCCATAAGCATTATATCAACTATGCAAGACGTGGGTGCTTGAGTAGTGAATGAAAGACGTGAGTATTTGCAGATGTAAAACCGTGGGAAAATGTGTGCCTTAGACCATAAAACGAGATATGTTTGAGCGTATAGATGCTTAAGACGTGAGTGAAACCGTGAGCTAAAAAACCATCTATCATCTACACATTTTCAGAACCATAAGCATAAAAGGTATAACTTGAAGAATGAAAGGAGGACGAATGCTAATGTGAGTGCAAATTTAGGTCTGAGAGCTAAACCTTCATCCACATATATGCTAAGTTTAAAAATGAAAGTGCTTGAGAAATGAATCTTAGCAGTGTAATGAGAGACCTCTAAACCATCATCACTTCATATGCACATAAGATTAAGTCTAAGTTATCTAACCATTCATCATTAGGGCGTGAGCATATTAAATGAAATACTGAAAGCAAAGATAACTTGCTAATGATGACCATTGAAAGATATTCTAACCACTAAGCATGTAAACCATCAAAAGTTGATTTTTCCTTAAGCCAAGGCGATTTTGGGGATGACTCCCCCAAGGTGCCGGCAAATATGAAAGACAAAACTGAATCAAAAATTAATTTCCTTTAGGCCGAGGCGATTTTGGGGATGACTCCCCCAAGGTGCCGGCACATTAGATTAATATTCCTAAGATATAACTGCACAGAAAAGCAGGGCATTCAATCTTCGTTCTCTAGCTCCGGAGATCCGGAGAGAGAGAATGTCAGATAGGCTCCTGGCCGACTGCTCAGGCAGAAACTATCTTAGCAATATTAACCAAAAAATAAAAAAATTGATTGAATAACTTAGAAATGAATAACAAATCAAGCCAGGACGATTTTGGGGGGTTGGCTAGGCCAAGCACACTCCCAAGGTGTCGGCAATAAGTTAGATAACAAATATACAAGGAAAAACTGAATGAGATAGTACAAAATATACAAAAATACACTAGGAAAACGTTGGAAATTCGTTACCCAAATGAGATATGCTTTGGTGAAGGCTTGTGGACGAATTTGGGCAGCGTTTCCCCTTGTTGCTGGTAAGTTTCTGGAAAAACCAGCAAGCAAAAGCTTGCTAGAAATGCTGAAAAACACAACCAAACGTTAGAGAAAATTTTCTGCTTTAACACAGAAAATTTTCACATAAAAATCTGCAAGAAAAATATGATTTTATGACCTATCTAAGAGTGTTAAAATGCTGAAATAAAGCTGAAATGAATGCAGAAATAAGATGGACAATAAGAAAGAGTTTTGGAGTTTGAGAAAGGGGCAAGGGTAGCCTCCTCTTCGAATACTATCCCAATGATCCTTTTGAAATGACCTGCAAAACTTGGAAAAAGATGTGAGGAATGGAATAAACAGTTATATTGAATAAGCCTAGAACGAAATACTTACGAATCCTAAGCTATCCAACATAAACATAAGACAACTAGAATACTCTTAGCTATCTTACCCTAGTAGAATACTCTTACCAAAGATCTACTACCATCAACACATATAAAACCAAGATCACAATATCACCTCATATGTAGAAAAAATCCAGAATACTCAAAGATCTCCTCATAATCCTCCAAAGCTTTTCTCTATTATTCCAAAATGTGAGAGCAAACTCTCAAGAGCAATGAGTGGGTGGCTTGGTGGCAAGAGCAAGAGAATGGAATGAAATTTCAGCAGCATAACAGTAGTTCAAAGAATGGTGAAGAAAATGAGTGAGGAAGGGTCTTATTTATACCCAAAAAGGCAAAGTGAGGGGCCTTAGATGAATGCCAAGTGTTAAAACTTGAGAGAGATTGAGAATCTCTATGGAGGGGGCGTCCTCCTTAGGGTTTTGGAGGTGGATTGCTTAGGTGGAAGGGCGTGGGCCATAGGAGAGAGAGAAATGAAGCTAGGGGGGGCGCACCTCTCATGGAGGAGGCCCACAACACATGCCAAGTCACCAAACAAACGTTTGGGAGGAGAGGGGGCGTGAACAATGAGAGGGGGGCGTGAGCATTAGAGGAGGGCGTGAGTATTAGAGGAAGGCGCCACATAGATGAGTGAGGTGGAGCGTGGGGCCTAGGAATAGTGATGTGTATGTCTAGGAAGGGCGCACCTCACATTTGAGGGGCCCACACAAAAAATCAAGTGAAATAACTAAGGTTTTGGGTAAGGGGGGTCGTTTTTCCCCTTAGGGCATGGGTAAAAAGGGTGAAAATGTAAGTTAAGTGGGTAGATTAAGGTTCTAAGTGGTTAGGATGGGTTTGGGTAGGTTAGGGGGGTCTAACTTGCTCATTGCCACCTTACCACTAACTCACTAACTCAAAATTACAATAATTTTGACATTTGACTAATGTCACCTTAGCAATTAAAATTGTTGTTTTTGACTGACTCTGACTCTAAGCGGACTAAGACATAGTAAACTGAGCTGAAACTTGGTCTATGGGTGTAGGGGGTGCTATTCCATTTCTTTTGAGCACAAATACCCCTATCAAAATCCCCATGACCGAGTTTTTACAATGTTTGCTCAAAAAATAATTAATTAATTAAATTATTAAAAATTTAATTAATTAAAAAAAACCTATCTAGACTCGACGAAATTCCGCGAAACTTTCTACACTGTCTAGCATGGTCATTTACATCATTCCTAAACAAAGGTTACCAAAGGATGAAACCATTAAGACACCGTTCACCACTTTGGAGGAAATTATTGCATATGTGGAGGGAAAAACTTAAGGGAAGTCAACCAGGCCCGGGAGCCCGATTAACAACCTGAGGATAAAAAACCCTCGGTGAAAGGAACTCCCTTAATGGAAACATCCCAAGGCACCTGACCTAACTATGATCCATGCAGACTTATTACATTATTAACCCACGCAGGGGTGCAAAAATTTCGTTTACAAAATTTTAGTGCTGGGGCATCAAATGCCCAAGTAGAACCAATACTGTCTGGAACATGGATGAATACTTCATGGCACATGAGTTGACCCCTAGCTGAATAGGCGGTCAACATAGCCTACATAAGGCTTCAAAAATTTCTGTTCTTTTTCTTCATCATTCCCTATTGATTTGAGGCATTTTCTGTTCCGAAATAGGCTTTAAAAATATAGTTTTCTGTTCATATTTTTACATATAAAATTTTATGTTTTGTACTAACAGAAATTTCTAAATATTTTCAAGTGTTTTGGCAACATTTCCAGCAAGCATTAGCTTGCTGTTTTTTTGCAGGTTCTTGCCAGAACAAAGGGAGGTGCTGCCCATTTTGGATCTCAAAACACTCCAAAAGAGCATCCCAAGTTGGGGTTTCAAAATCCTCTTCTTCTCTATCTCTTTCTAGCATTGTAAGCAAGCCAAGAGAGTCTCTTGGGCTTGCCTTCTTCTCTAAAAGTTAATTTTCTGTTTTGTAAATAATTTAATTGCCTAGACCTTGCAAAGTGATTTGGCCTTGCCGATCCATGCAAAATCATAAGGCTAAGATAGTTTAATTTTCTGATTTGCATCTTTTCTTTTGCCCCACTTGTCCGTAAGGGAAGGTTGTGTGGCTAGGTGCAATCTTTTTACTTTCAAGTCATTTTATTTTGCTTGATTTATTTTGCCTACACCTTGCAAATTGATTTGGCCTAGCCAATCCATGCAATATCGTAAGGCTTGTATAACTTGCTAATATCTTTGTAACTTTATATCTAGTAACTAGGCACCCAACTGATACAACTTTCACCATAAAAAAGGGTGACTTGTGGAAGCTACAGGGGGTGTAAGTCGGGGACGACTTCACGACACTAAGTGTCCTCCCTGCTTGAGCACCCAAGCATTCCGGATTGACTTGTGGAGCTAGGGAAGGACCTTGCTTGTCCTTCTTATTGAGCACCCAACAATTCTTTTGGTCAAAGAGGTAAGAGTTAGGGGTAGACACATAGTCTAGGCTTGCATTTTCACATCTTAATCCCCCTAACTAAAGAGAGACTTAAAAATCTTCTAAAATTTACCTACAACACCTTCACAACTTTCACTTTTTCAGTTGCAATTATCTTTATCTAAGTTGTTCAAGTTTTATTTTCAAAGCATTAATTTGGAAGCACTTGTACTTTCCAAGTAACTTTACTTTCAAGTTGGGCGCATTTACTTTCAAAGCTATCTACTTCCTAAGTTGCACACTCTCTCTCTTGGGCACTTTACTTTCCTAGTTTTCAAGTTATCTTTCATTTGTGAATATCTCAATGCTCTAATTCTTCATTGTATGTTGGGTTAATTTCTTGTATAATTGTATAATCCTTTAAGTTGTTTAGTTCATTGTACATCTACTTCATGTTTCATTTCATTTTGTAGATAAAATTCATAATTATTAAAGTGTAAAATATATTCTTTGTTCATTGTGGTTAATCCATAGTATTATTATTTCTTGTATCATTGTTTATTGGTTGTATCTTTCAATTGACTCCATTTACTTATCTTTAGGCACTAGTCTTAGTTAAACTTGTCTGTAAATGGGTTTGCTTGTCATTAAAGATTTGCATTGCATTGATTGATTGTCATTTAGGTTAGGTCTCCGTCTCCCTAACTTAAGAATTAAAATTAACTCCTAGATCACTTAATCAACTTAACATAGTTAAATAGGGTCTACCCCCCTTGGCTTCCATAGGAGTGAGCCTAGACGGAAGAAGTCCAAATCGAGGTGACAGTGGGTTTGGACTTAGGCTTGTGCCTCCAAGGACACACCAAGTGGGTTGGAGACTTCTCTATGTCAGTAGGTGTGTATAAGGACGATAACATACCCCAAATCCAAAATCCTAGATCTCCAAAGTGATCAATGGCCGAGATTAGATATCACCAACACTATAGATCAATGGCTAGGATTTAATTTAATTCACTAATGCCAAAAACTTAGGTATTTAATTAAATCAAACTCAATTAATTATAAAAAGGTATTCACTTTAATGATTACTTTAATAAAGTGAATTTCCTAAGTCTTGAGAGATATTAGGGATGACTTCCACATGTTAGACACAAAACCAATGTGGAAGTACCTATTTGATGCTACAAACATCAACAAAAAATAGTGGAAAACCCGAGTACAAAAGACAAATAATAAGAGAAACTCGCATGGCAAATTATATGGTAAATATACAGTTTAAACACTAATCACTCTCCATTCATATAAATGACAATATTTTTGATTTCCTGTTAGTAAAATGACATGTATTTCTTATTAAGGAGGACACTTGTTACAACTGCTGTGCACAAAGTTTGAATGGAGAATTCCCTGGTCACTGCAAAATTTCTTTTCAAAACAAAAGCCTTCTAGTTCATTTGTTGTCTTGTTGGCTAGAGGAAGCAACAATGGCATCAGCTATGTATTAAGTATAAAGCATTTTGAAAGGGGGAGGGTTTTAGTTTTCTTCTTGATGGTTTAATACTACTACTTCTTGTTCTACTACTAAATTCTAATAACAGCAACAACAATTACTGATGAAATAACAAATAATATTTTAGCTATTTGTAATAAGGGTTGTAACCCTTAGGTAAGGAAACGAGGGACATGCATATGATGTCCTCAACATTGTAATCATTCATTGTGGAAGTTATTTGATATTTTTCTCTGATGGTTGACAAGTTAGAACGTTTCTACTAAGGGCTAGCAGCGTGAATGATTGGGAGTAGAATTATTTTATATGATAATGTTTGTATCTCTAGATTTATAATTAGA
The DNA here is from genome assembly GCA_900067695.1 of Picea abies. Classification (NCBI taxonomy): domain Eukaryota; kingdom Viridiplantae; phylum Streptophyta; class Pinopsida; order Pinales; family Pinaceae; genus Picea; species Picea abies. Next base: position 8,805 of record CBVK0100005570.1, on the reverse strand, counting down.
TAGAAAGAAAGAATGCGAGCATGATAGAAGAAAGAGCAGAATGTGTAAGATGGTATTTATTTTTTAGATTTGCCAGAAGGTTCTATTTATTGATGTGTACCCCATGAAATAAATGTACTCCAAATTGTGTGTATATACTTTTCTATCTGCAATGTATTTTGGTTCAATGTGTATGGCACTATTTTTAAAATTTTGTGTTAACCAATTGACTAACTGAGATCTTTATGCTTAAGTAATGTCATGGTCAGGTCTGCCATTGAAAACAGTGACATAATTTTGAATAGAGCTTCAATAATTCGATAGAACATTATATGGGTTAAATCTAGTGATAGAGGTGTATCTGCATTATCTTTGTGGCTAATAGATACAAGACAACTTGCCACTAGCTTAGTCATTTCTCTAGCATTCCATCCATGTGTTAGTTTCATCTAACTATAAGATGTTTTATGTTTGAGTTCTTGATATCCATATGTTAGGATCATAAGTTATAAGATGGCTCTTCTATTGATACATTTTTGGGAAAACTGATGGTTCACAATTACATCAGATTATGATTAATGGTGATTGCTTTTGGCATGTAGAGGAGGGTGCAATTCTTATTTATTGTTGATAATTGAAAGTACATTGAGTTTGCAAGTTTCATTTGTAGTTGGTATATTTTCTCTTTTTAGGCAGACTGAACATGTGCAAGGGGATCCTGCACTTCCATATACTACTATTCTCTATTTTCTTTTTGACTTCAAAGGTCTTACATTGAAATATGTGTTCTTGGTGCCAGGTTACAATGCAACTATATCCGCTCCACATATGGTGAGTTTTCTATGAGGTGTGGTGTCTTATGCTGACTTAGCTTTGCATTGATTCGTTGTTGTTTTTTGGGTAAGGGAAAAGCTTTTGTTTATATCAATATGGAAAACTAGTACATACTAGAGGCAGGGTAAATTTACTTGTGATTGGGTTTTTAAAAATACAAAAAAGATACATTTCTCATGGATAGATTGCCTAAATATGCAGCCATACTGTCATACAGAAAATACAAATATGTCTTCATTACAAAAACATCACAAAGAATACTAAGTTGAGTATATCGGATTGACATGAGCTGAACTGCATAGACAAAATGCCATTTTACATCAGTTGCCTTTCTGTGGAGCTTGTTGTTGGTGAGTCAGAGGATCCTTCTCAATGTATGCATGCAGCAGGTGGTTTATAGGCCCATACATCTTCAACCAGTATGTCTGAAGCATTGAGAATTGTCACCTCCCAAACCTGCACATCAAATGTTACAAAGTCCCTTAACCAAGTGCAATGCTAGGGGAACTTAGGGAGGTTGTCCATTGTCACAACAGCAACCCTTTCTCTCGCTTTAGGCTGGTTCTTTTTTGGCACAAAGAGGGGAACCCCATAGAAGATTGTTTTAATGATGTTCTTTAGGATAAAAGGGATGGTGGATTTTACCAAGACGAGTGCCTATCCAATTGGTCTATGGAGTCATGTTGTAATGATGTTCTTTAGAATAAAAGGGATGGTGGATTTTACCAAGACTAGTGCCTATCCAATTGGGCTATGGAGTCAAGATCAATGAACAAGAGGGTTTGAATATGGTGGAGAAAATGTAATTAAGCCATCATAGATGTACCATAATTAGTCCAAAACAGATTTTTCAGATTATGCAAGAATAAATTGAGAGCCCTTAAACAAGATTCACCATCAGAACCATGAAATTATAGCCAACTAATAATGTGCAACCATGAACAAGATATGGACAACCATATATAGAACCTGAGATGAAGTAGACAAAGTAGGGCAGCCTTCTTTCTTAATGAATAGCCAACAATACAACATATCTTCAAATCTGATTTCACAACAAGATCAAGAGGTCCGAATAGGTCACACCTAAGCTTCCTCCTTGTTGATGATTATAGCTTGGACATGTGCTTCTGCATAGGTTAGGTGTCAAGCATGCAGAAGATGTCCAAATCCTCTCTACATACTTGCTTAATTTATTAAGTAAATGACTTTTATGTTTCTTTCCTAAGTTTGACTTAGGAAAAACACATTAATTAATGTTGGCTATTGACTAAGGTTTTCTAAGTTTAATTGAATTAATTCACTTAAGTGACTTATATCTAATCTTGACCATTGATCTCATGTGAGGCTTAGGATTTAATCCTAGCCATCCATCACTTTGGAGATTAGGGGTCAGGGTTTTGGTCATTGAAAAGTTATAAAAGAAAGCCTAAGGAGAGGAGAAAGACACACATTTGTGAGAGAGTGATTTTCTCAATGGAGAGTTAGATACTCAGGGTTGAAGAGGAGGAAAAGTGTTGCAGCAAGGAGATCCCAGAAAAGGCAAGAGAGGGTCAAGTTTGTCGAATTCAGAGAGGGCCGAGCCGTACAGATTCATACCAGCGCAGCCGTACAACTGAGAGGGAAGCCAAGCATTGGGTTTCAGTGGGTGGATTTTCCAGAGGGGCTGAGTTACAGGTTCCAAACTGCTGTAAAATTTCTGATTTCTCCGAGGGCCAAAATAATAATAAAAACACTGAATGCTGGTTTTCTTGAGTTGGGTTTCCAGGGTAAACAACTGTGTAATGTGTGACTGATTTTTTACTGTGTATGACTGATTTTCTACTTGCCGTTCCATTGCATATTTACTGATAATTACCAGTGTATTTTTTATTCAGCAGTTCAGCTAATTAATTTCTGGTTAATTAATTTTCTGGGCATAAAAGATTGCTGGGAATTTAAAATCAGATCTGGTATTTGGGGTTTTAACACTCCTTAGCTAAGACAACCCATAGAAATGGAACGAAACGACCATAACCAGAAAATTACAACAGTAAAATCCTTTAATAATTCAAGGTTACATCAAGGATTAGGGAGGGTATAACAACCTCATCCCTAATCTCTTCTTTTGTGACAAACTTGCCCTTCTTCAAAGATTTTTTCAGCAGCAAACCCATGGCAATTCTTGCATAAAAAGAATAAAGAGATGGAAAAACCTTACATTGAACCTGACCTTCCAATCCTCCCAAAGATATTCAACTGAGTGCTTGGAGGGGAACTCACAATCTTCCAACTATGCCTTTAGCAAATGGAATTCTCATTTATTTCTAGGCTTCCTCCCATTGCACATCCCAAATTAGGGTCTAATACTTTTAGGGTTTAGAGAGGAGAAAATGATATTTTAATCCCTAAATCTTGCCCTCCTACATAGGACACACCCCCTAGGCCTTCTTCTTAAGTGATTGAGGCTTCTCTAACCCCAACATACCTCTTAGAGATCTCTCTAACGGTAGTGCACCTTCTCTTGAGTGACAATGATGTTCCAATTGACCTTCCTTTAACTTATAGGTCGAAATTTGACTTGGGACCCCTTTACCCTTTGCATAGGTCCACTTGCCACTTGTTATTATTCTATTTTTTTAATGTATGCATTTGTTCTTTTGTTTAAGGGCTTGGATGTCAACCATGCCACATGGCATCTCTTCATGCAAGGGGGTCTCCTCCGAATATGGAGAATATGTCTTGAACAAAGCACCCTCCTTAACAATGAAATATGCCTCCAAATATGTGAATCATGCCTTGAACGATGTGTAATGCCTCAAAAGATCCTTTGAAATGATTTAGATGCTTCCAAAGAGGATGTTGCTCTTTTAGGGTTAGATTCATGATGAAGCAACCAAAATGTCCTTTCTTTTCCCCCTTGGAGTGGAACACTCGACATCAAGTGAACATTCTTTGACTATACAAATGCTTATAGTACCACATGGCACCCTTTCAAGCAAGTTGTTCATCTTTTGGCTTCTCTCCTTAACAACTGTCATGCTCCGGGCCTCCTACAAAGTAAAATGTTTTCTCCTTGGTTTGTGTTTGACCCTTATGTTACCATAAGTCATGTATTCGACACCTCCTTAGGTAGGGACTTCATCTTCTAGGGCTTGCTTCTAGTTCAAATCCTCCATCCATGTAGTCTCGAGCCCTAGCTTCAAACTAGGAACAAGGCTCTCCATCAATGCTGCAACAAAAGGTAATGTAAGCCATGAACCATGTGTTAAATGTGTCAATTGTGTCCAAATGTGATCTAACGAAATGTGCCTTTGGAAAAGCCTCCTTCAAACCAACCAATATTCCTACACCCTTGTTCATCCTTGGATGATGAAAAATACTTGGGCAAGATAGAACATGGTGCATGGCCTTCAGGTCTCTCCTCACCACCTGTAATTGCCATGAACTCCAAAGATCTTCTACTGTGTTGGTGAGATAAGGAAGCCCATGAAAATGCAGAGTAAGACTAGCATTTTTAGGCGGTAACAATTTGGCTCCATATGGGGACTACACTTCCTCGTGGGGTGCAAGAGAATCCTAGAATCTATACCTGGTGAATCAAAGTGCTTGCTGTTCATGACAAGATGGATCAAAAACTTTACATCCTCACCACATGCTACAAAATGCCTCAATTCCAATTCATTACAAATGAATTGAGAATGTTCATCTAAGTACTCATTCTCAAGGGGCTCTACAGATAAGGCATGAGACCAAAATGTGAAAGAGAGCATAGCATAAATGAAACCTACTACTCATGAACATCAGACTTATTCTTCCTAGCCTACTCTAGAAAAGGAAGATGCAATGCTAAGTGAAATCAAAGAGCCAATGCAGCCATTGTACCATCTCAACAAAAACATTAAATCTCCCCTTGTGTTTGGCAACAAACCAGAACAAGGCAACATCAAGCATCCAACAAGAATAGGCTGGAATCTCTATCATTGCATAGCTGAAAATTGAGGTAAGCTCTTGAAGACGGAAGAAAACATCAAGATCACACCAAGGTTAGTGTGTGCCACTACATGCTTGCTCTATCCAAGGTTGGATATGGTTGATATAATCTTCACTTCTGGCATATGAATAGAGCAGCTCATCATGAAGGCACAAGTCACCTCCATGCACTACAATATGTCTCTCCAAATGCTGCTTTACATGCTCCAACATCCCTCCTTTGCTGCCACATAGATCACCTGTCATAGCTTCAAGCAACAAGGGTTTAGAAGGCATCTCCAAAAGAAACCTGCAAAGGATTTGCTGCCCCTCTTTGTTGCCCTCTATTAGACGTTCACATGATGTATGCCATAAAAAATCAGATCTAGAAATATAAATCAGCTCATGACTTAGGGCTTGATGGTCTCTTTTGGGAGGCTGAAAAATGTGGCAATACATCAATGATTGTAATGCTACTGTCCCAAACATATTGCAGCCCTGAAAATATATTTCCTTGCTCATTTTTCATACATATAAAGGGAGCTGAAGATATCAATGGCTGGAAAATTTCTGCATTTGTAATGTGATGTGATCAAGAATAGAATATGTATCACATATCTCAACATCTTTTGGCTGTCCGAAATCAAAGGAAATAGGATCTACAATGTCCTCTTCAAAGTTCATGCACCATTAAATAACTCCCAATGATGATTGGAAATGGAAAGTGCAAATTCAAATTTTCCTCAATCAAGCTCTCGCTATCCATGTGATAAATGGGATATCCATTATTAAACTTGCAATCTACATCCCATCTGTGTCTCCAATCACAGAAAGAGTGCCCTCATCATCATCCTCTTGGTTGCCAAGTTCTCCATCGCTTGAGCTAGTGGAACCGACCTGCAATTTCTTGTTCTTCGAAGGGTTTCTCTACAACATCTATCCTCTCCAAATCATGAAGGGATTCATCATCAAATTCGGAAATTTGAATAGGAACATAACTTACCAAACCCTTAACCCTTATTTTCCTTGGAAACGATGATGGCTGCTGGAGTGTTCTCATGCAAGTGTACTTCATCATTACAAGATGCATCTTTTAGATCAAGATGGAATACATAGTATTCTATGGAGTCTTTATCATCAATATCTTCATGAGGTGTAGCAATAGGGTCTTCAAGAACATCATTTAACTTCTCCTCATTTGGATCTGAAATCAATTATACACAACTCATCTAATGAAAGAGAAAGCTGGTCCTCCAAGGATTCATGAAATTCATTTTTAGGCTACTCAATGACTGATCCATAACATTCTTCTTTTAGGGAGTCAAGAAGGGCATTCAATGCTTCAACCTTTTGCTCTATTTCAACCACTAGTGCCTCTTAAGGGTTATTATGCAATAGAAGCATAATATCTTGTATCTTGTTGTTCTTTTCATGGCAAGTATCAAATGTAGCATGGACATTGCAAGGCTCATTAACAAGATCTTCAACTTGTTCTTCTTCATAACTACGATTCCAATACTTGCGAAAGTCTTTGATTAAATTTGCAATTGAAGATATTTTCCCTCTACCAAGATTTTCAAACCACATATATGCATAATCAGGCCCCAGGGTGTTCATTTGGATATCTGAGGATACCCAAGAAATCTAATGGACCATACCATTGGGAATCCAACTCTTCTTCTAATGATGGTATATTTTTTCACTTCCAAATCTTCAACATGATAAGTTGATATGAAATTTTGAAAACATGTTACCATCATACCCCATTTTCATATTAGTGGAGTAGCTATCTGAGTCTTCAAATGCCTTCAAACTTTGTTGGATGCCCTCACCTCTACAAACAACATGCCAATTCAAAATCTTCTGGAATAGGCCTTCATTCCTTTCTGGAGTCGCCAGATGAGAATAAGATCTTCAAAGAAATGCCCTCATCAAATCACTATAGTTGGATCTACTGAATCTCAGGAATTGGGCCTTTTGAACCTTTTTCCTAGCAATGATGTCAATTTGTTACCTCTCAAACCTACACTTCAAATGTTAGAAAATCCCTAAACCAAGTGCAACCCTAGGGGGAACTTAGGAAGGTTACCTGTTATCATCACGACAACTCTTCCTCTTGTTTTAGGCTGGTTCTTTTCCAACACAAGGGGGGAAACCTTAGAAAATAGTGTTTTAATGATCTTTAGAATAAAGAGGATGGTGGATTTTACCAAGACCAGTGCCTATCCAACTAGGCTATGGAGTCAAGATCAACGAACAAGAGGGTTTGAATATGGTAGAGAAGACGTAATTAAGCCATCATAGGTGCACCATTATTAGTCCAAAACAAAATTCCAGATTATGCAAGATTAAAGTGAGATCCCTTAATTAAGATGGACCATCACAACCAAGAATTTATGCTTAAGTAATAATGTGCAGCCATGAACAATATAGGGAGAATCATGTATGGAACCATAGGGGAAGTAAACAAAGTAGGACAACCTTCTTATTGAATGAACAACGAACAATACATCATTTCTTCAAATCTGATTTCACAACAAGATCAAGAGGACCAATATGTCACACCTAACCTTCCTCCTTAGCTAAGCACCCATAGAAACATAGTGAAACAACCCTAACCATAACATTATAGTGGCAAAATCCTTTAATAATTCAAGGTTACACAAAGGATTAGGGTGGGTTGAACAACCTTAACCCTAATCTCTTCTTTTGTGACAAAGTTGCCCTTCAAAGATTATTTCAGTAGCAAACCATGATGATTCTTGCAAACACCCTAATCATCCATGAAAAGAATAAAGAGATGAAAAAACCTCACATTAAACTTCTCCTTCGTCCCATCCTTCCAAAAATATTCAACTAAGTGTTGAATTTTCTCTATGTGCTAGGCTCAAGCATAAGGTTTATTTCATTTAGCATGTACTTGAACCATAAACAAATGCATCAACACCATACACAATTGCTGCAATAACCAAGATCACAAGAAGAATTACCATGCACAAGAACACAAGAAATATCCTGGGAAAATCCTTCTCAAACAAGGGGAAAAACCCAACAATCCTTTGCTATATTCTCAAGAGAAGATCACTCAACCATAAACCCTAGATGCACACAAGAGGGTGCTCTACAACCTTGAAACTAGTGCCCAAGAGAGGTGCACACTCAGCCTTACAAGTAGGTCTGAAATTTCCAAATGACAAGTGACAAGTGTGTTTCCTCAATGGGGAAATCACCTTTATTTATACAAGACTAGACACATCAATAGGTGTGTCTATTGGCACAATAGGGTCGACCTCAATAATTCAGTAATATAATTAATCATTACAATAAACATTAATTATCTTTCACATATGGTGGGGCTGACTTGTACTCTTTACATCACAATTAGGGTTACAAGTAAATCTTACACTCGGACAATATAGCAAGGGATCCACATGTCCACTAGTGCTCAGCCACTAGGGACACGTCCACCTGTGCTCAGCCACAGGGACTTCATACTCAACATATCTCTATCTTAACTGAGTCCACAAGAGAATAATTTGGAGTACCATCTCAAGCCTAACTTAACTGAGTCCATATGAGTACAAAGGAAGGAGACCACACATCGACTCAACTTAGTCCAGAGGAAAACGATACACCCATCACATGGGCACACCCATCACATGGGCTCTCTTACAGGTCGACTCAACTCAGTCCAGAGGAGAACGTATCCTAGAGAATGTCACACGACGCTGCGATCATCAACACTCACTATCAACTAGGGAGACATTCTCCACCAGGACAAGTCTCTCACAAAAGTACTCAAACTTCGTCCTGGCAAGCGGTTTGGTGAAGACATCTGCAATCTGCTCATGCGTAGAAAGGTACTGCACGTGTACTGGTTTCTGTTAATGTTTATGCCATTATTATAGTTCTTTGCGTTTCAATAGATAAGAATAGTTCTTTGCGTTTCAATAGATAAGAGCATCATAAGAACAAGATTACACATTCACAAGAGACACAACATTTATCTTGGGAAACCCTCTATGGGAAGAAAACCCAGCAAAA
>CBVK0100005569.1:0-15369 GCA_900067695.1 Picea abies | reverse complement strand
AATGAACTTTCTTAAAACAAGGAAACCCAAACTAAAAATTTTCTTTTAAAGCGAACTATTCAGAAGAAATCTGATCCTTCCCTAAACAATTCTAAAGAAAACATAGGCTTTGGAATTGAAAGACACTCAAAGCAAGAGACTAATCCTTCAAAACCAAACAAAGCAAAGATGGCTAAAAGCAACTCAAAGAATGTCAAGCAGACTGTAAACAGATCAATATAGGCTCCAAAAGTTCAATCCAACTGGTCAAAGCAAAACTGGGCATAAAAAGATAGGAAAGCCTAATTCCAAACAAAAGTTTCAAATGGGTTCGTAGCCTAGCTATAGGGTGCAATGAAAAAATCAGTGGATTTCACAGGCTGGACACAGGTAGGGTGTGAACATCTTGCACTGGATTACACAGTAGGGTGTGAACTTCAATGATTCTCGCAGGTCACAGAGAGGTTCAGTGCGAGAAGGTTTGTAATCAAGAAAAATTTGGAAAAAAGAAAAAAATTGTGAGTGAACTTTCAGATCCAGAGAGTCTAGATGGATCTCCCACGGACTTAGAGACCAGAAAATAAGCAATCAAAGCAAGGAAAACTAGACTAACTAGGAAACAATCTATTCCCTAGTGGAGTCGCCAATTTTGTTATCAGACTAATCGATAGGTGCGGACACTAACAGATCTCCCTAGATCCACTTGGATCTAGAACAAAACAGGACAAGACATGACTCTTTCCCTAAGTTGTAATCATTGAATCTACTAATAGGAAGGAATAAGTGACATACCGTTATATCACTTCCTTAGGTCTCTATTTTTCCTGCTTCACTCCGGTTCTCTCATGAGGTCAATTCCAAGACAACACAAACCAACCAAAGTGAAGATAGAAAAATGTATTCAACGTCAACTTATGCATATGATCAAGGAATTACACAATAAAGTAAGAGTGACTTTATGGGAAAGGGACATGTCGTTGTATCATATTAATTGAAAGTAGAAGATACAACCTGATCGCCTTGATGTCGCAAGATTCCTTTCAGTGACCCTTGGTTCCAACACACACACTTTCTCTATACTTGCATGAAGAAGATCCAATTCCTCTTGATAGACCAACTAGAGTCTTCAAGCTTCTATCCAAGAAAGGTTCTTCACACAATTCTTCCACCAATTCTTCATTCAATCTTGCTTAACCTTTTCCATGAGAAACCTTTCAATATATAGGAGAAGGAGAGATGGTTACATGGATGAGGATGATCCCATCAAATCTGAGAAGTTAGTAAAATGACAACCATACGAATGCCAACTCATTTTCTAGAAGATTCCCTTCTAGAACCCTCGAGACCTCTTCTCTTTTCCAAGCTTAAAAATAGGTTCACACCCTGTGTATGGAGTAGACTGTGAGAAGTTTGCACACTAAGTGAAGGTGGCCTGCGAGAATGAGGGATTCTCGCACCCTAGGCCATAGGCATCCTACGAACTCACTTTAAAAATATGTTTTGGAAGGAGACAAGAGCCACTTTTCTCAGGCAAAAAGTCCTTGTTGGGAGCCTGAATATACCATTGTTAAGACATCACCAGAGTGACCAAAATCATGTGTAAAAAGGTGAAAAGTCTTCATCAAATCTAGGCTATCAAAGAAGAGATGTTTTATAAATTCAGTGCTTCAGTTGTGACAATTATGGACACTATGCAAGAAAATGTCCAACCAGGAAGAAGGGAAGACAATATGCTTCCACCGCTGACATTGATCCAAACCCACCTCAAAAGAATGAAGAGAAGAGAGAGGAGAAGTACTTCCTCTAAAACTAAAGAATGACTACAAACTAGGTAAATCAATTGATTTCAAATTCTATAGTTGATTGCATTTTTGAATAAATTCCTAGTATGGAAGCCCTCAAAGACTTGGACCATTATCCCTGGTATGGGAATCCAAACCATATTTAATTGATTATTATGCCAGAACAAGCAGAGACATTGTCCTTAAAGAAGAGATATCCATTCAACAAACCTAGAGAACCTCAGATGGAGATTGACAATAAGACAATACCTTCTTCATCTTCATCAGATCAGAGGGAGATAGAATAATACATTATTCAAGTTGATCCAGTTGCACCAGTTGATATATTCATAGATATTGCAGTAGGACATAAAAATCCTACCTAGACTCACTCTGCAAGAGGCAGAGAAACATACAAGCCTCTCAAGGCACATCCCAAGAAAGAAAAAGAGATTTTCGAGCTATCCTTCAGTCATGAGCCACCTCATTAATGTTGAGCCTCCTTGTCTTAGAAAATCAACAGGAGAAAAGATATGGAAAGATGCCACAATAGAAGAATACCAGTATATCCTAAAGAATGATGCATAAGATATTATTCAGGGACCAGAAGGAAAGTCTATGGTAACTTCCAAGTGGATCTATAAGATCAAACATGCAGCTGATGGAAGTGTCTAGAAATACAAAACGAGATCTATAGCCAGAGGTTTCTTACGAACAGAGGGAGTTTTCTATGATGAGACACTTGATCTGGTAAACACAATACACTTCCATCCATACTACCATCCATGAGTTGGAAACTATATTAGATAGATAAATTCTTTATGAGTTTGGATTTCAGCAAGAGTGTTGTTGATCCAAACCTATATCATTACAGTGTTGATGATGAGAGCCTAATTTTGATGACTTATTCAGAAAGCCTTGTTGTTGGATACAAGTAATCCTTGACTTCTGAATTCTAGATGAAGAATTTGACTATGATGCACTGCTTCTTAGGACAAGAAGGATGAAAGAGGACCAATGAGATTTTTCTGAGTTAAGGAAAATATACAGTGAAAATATTAAAGAAGTTCAAGTATGACAAAATGAAAAATCCACCGTGATGAATTTAAAAGAAGAAGATTAATGATTATTCAGACGAGACTAATCCACAACTCATTGGATCACTGATCTATCTGGTTAACACCAGACTTGATTCATGCCATGCAGTGAATGTGCTTATTCATTTCATGAGTGAACCGAGACAGACTCACTAGACAACAAAAAAACATGTATTAAGATATATACGAGGCACAGTTGGATATGGCCTAAGATATGCCTCCAGTGTGAACTTGAGTTTGCAGGATATGTCAATTCATATTGAGCAGAAAGTATAGTGAACTGAAAGAGAACATTTGGTTGATTTTCTACCATGAAGTTTGCCATGGTTTCCTGATGCAGCAAGAAACAAAACTTCGTGGCCTTGAGTACCACAGAGGCAGAGTATATAGCAATGAGTGTGCGAAGTAATGTGTCTTCACAAGATTCTGACATATTTACTTGACCATGATATGGATCCTATGATGATAACCAAGAACCATGTATAAAGCTCCTTGAGAACCCAGTGTTTCTTGATGGATCAAAACACGATGAGATGAAATATATTTATATTAGAGATATGATGCAGAGGAAAATTGTACACATGCAGTACCTTCCTACACATGAGCAGATTGCAGACATCTTCACCAAACTAACCTGGTGAAGAATGCCTCCCTAGTTGAGAGGGAGTGTTGATGACTCCAGCCAAAAAAAATTCCAAGTACATATGTGTGATACTTGGCATGATGAAGAATGCCTCCCTAGCTGAGAGGGAGTGTTGATGATTGCAGCTATGTGAGGCATTCTCCATCTTACAAACCTGTGAGATGTGGATCATTGCAGCTTTGTGAGACTTTCTACAACTTACAAACCTGAGAGAAAGCCCCTAAGAAGGGTACGTGGTTCCTATATGAGACAGAGCTAGAACGTAGAGATGACCTCCTCCATTCAGAGAGTTGAGAAGAACTCCAAATGATTATCCTGTGGGAAAGGTGATCTGTTGAGTTGGACATGCCTGTGGCTGAGCACAAGGTGAATGTGTGAAATTCCAAAGTGTTGGGTGCATCGTCATGAGAAAAAAAATGAAGATGATGTATTAGCCTCCTTTGAGAAGAAGAGTTGACGAGAAAATCCAGATGACTCTCATGTGTAATGCAGTGGGGAAGAAGATCTGTTGAGTGGACGTGTCTATGGACAAGCACAGGTGAACGTGTGAAGAAGTGGTTCTTTTGTCTAATGCAGTGAGCCATAGATATGGATATCTGTACAGATGTGCCCCTAGTGGATGAGCACTAGTGGGTGTATCATATCCCTTTCTATATTTTTCAAGAGTCAGACTTGCATGTAACCTTAATTGTAATGTAAAGGGTACAGGTCGCCCCCCCCTTAATGTGATTGGTAATTAATGTAAAAGATAATTAATATGGTTAATATTAATTATATTATGAGCTAGTGAGGTCGGTCATGTTGTTCAAATAGACACTTCTATTAATAGGTTCAGTCTAGTATAAGTAAAGATAAATTCCCCATTGAGGAATCATATCTTTCAAGTGAGTTTGGAAATTTCAACAAGTACACCTTCTTGGGAAAAGTGTGCACCTCTCTTGGGAACTAGTTTTCTAGGGTTTGAGCACCCTCTTGTGTGCTAGGTTTTATCTTGGTGGTGAAGGTCTTTCTCTTGAAGAATATAGCAAAGGATTTGGCTGGGTTTTCTTCCCTTGTTGAGAAGGGTTTCCCAGGATACTTCTTGTGTTCTTGTGCATGGTTCTTCTTCTTGTGATCTTGGTTGTTGCAACATTTATGGTTATGGTTAAATGCTAAAAATGGAATGATCTTCATGCTTAACCTTGACTATTGAAAAGTCAACAATATTTTCCTTGGTCTTGTGATCTCGAATTGATGAAAACTGTCTTTTTATCACCATGCATTGTCCATTATGGGGGTAAAACATAGTATTTTCCAGAGAAGATGAATTCCTTTAATGAATTGGGTATGTTGGCATACAATGTTTTAATGACTATAGAAGTTTGAAGGTGTGTCCTTTGAAGCTATTTGAATCAGATGGGACCTTCTTGATCTAATTTCCCATTCTATTGATATACTCTTCAAATAATCAGATGCAATATATTGACTTGAACTGATTGACTAGTTTTCGTTGGTTCTCTCTTGATATGGTATTATCTTGGTTTTCTGATGAATTTCATTGGTTTGTTGCCTTCATCTTGATCTCACTGGGGGTTTTCACATCGTGATGTTTCTATTGATTTTGGAATTTTCAATTGTTGAATGGAAGATACATTACAACCAAGTCATGAAAAACTCAATGGAGCTCTTCAAGGCACCGATCTACAAATTTTTGGGAGTTATGTTGAGAAGGCTCATCAAGGATAATCTTTCAAAACTCATACAAGCACACAAAACACAAATCATACATCAAATTTCACATTCACTTGCATAAATACCACCTATTGGTCTTCAATTCCATGCTCAGAGGTTCTGAGAAGATACATGTTACACGCAGCTTTACTCTTTCATTTCCATGCACATTTATGATGTGGGCACCTAAATCAATTTCAGATATTGAACCTATTCAAACCACTACATATGTGATATACAACCTGGTTTCAAGGAGTTGACAATGAAAGGAGTGCTAACAACAACTATTTGATATGCATTCACAACTAGTACAAAAATGGTGGTCATTACAGGCATAACCATTTTGTTGCATGAAAGGGAACTTCCGCTCGATAGACCAACATTCAAGCTAACTCAACTCCACTTCTCTAGTGGGATCTTGGCAACAGGAATTGGTAAGACTCATGATTTGGTGCCATGCATCCCAACAGGTATGGTTCCCTGTGTTTTCAATAGCATTAGCTTTTTTATTTAAGTGTTCCATGTCGGCCTTGATGCAAACTTTAGGTCTGGTTTATGTTGTGATATATTTTCAAACACTCTTCTGGGAGGGATTTACCTTACTCAACATTGATTTTGGTCAGATTGTCTAACTGGTTAAACATTTATGTTTAAAAATGGATAATAAATCAATATGCATCAATGGTCACTAGTTTTATTGATGTTATTTATGTTTCGATTGTATGTAGATCCCTCTCATGGAATTTTGTGATCTCTTGAAGAGGACATCGCTCGAGCAAGACAAATGGCTTCAGAAAATTCAACATGATCATGATACATGTCGTGTGGAAATTTTAATCACAAATTTTCTTTTGGATTCTATTCTTGATTCCCCACACATGATCTTATTAAATGCTTTCATTTTTTAAAATCTTGGGTTGAAATCAATATCATACCTTGAATGGTTTGTCTATTTAGGTACAAGTGTGTAGTTGGTATCACACGCCTTATTTGAAGTAGTGAAGATATAAGCATGCCACATTGTAGCATAAGTTTTAGAGCTGGAAGAGGTAGAGAGTGAGTGAAGATCTTGCACGGCTAGAGAAAACAATCTAGTGGACAACAAATGGAATCTCTTTCAAATCATTACTTCCTAAAGTACAAGGCTGCAAAGATGAGCTGATAGTTTTCAAAAAATCATGATGAAATATGCAATTATTAGCTAGCGTTAGCACTGAATCCCATCTAAATGAAATAATACGTGTATAAGATTTCACATGGATTAATATTTTCAAGAGGTTGCAAACCTATGTTGGGATGCATGAACATTCTTAAAGCTTCTAGAAACACTAATTTTCTTGATCTCTTTTTCCAAATACTCTTTATTGTTGACTGCATATCTTTTTATCATCATTTGCCCAAAGTTTCATTTTTCAATTGTAGCAAGTTTTGGGCTGATCTTGTCTTTTATCTCTGAATATGACTCCTCTCTTTCTTTCCTCATCTTTTTCCCCTAAAGGAACTTCATTCTCTATTTTTTTTTTCTTATGATCCTTGATTTTATTTGATGACATACGTACATCTCACCTCTATTTATCTTTCATAGGAAGCACCTTCGCACTGGAAACAGGCTCGAATCAGCTTGCATCTCTTTCCTAACTCATGAGTTGAACTATGGGTCTATGTTTAATGATGAATCAGAACTATTTTGGAATATTGTGAAAATAGTCAGACCATGACTTAATAGAGTGGTTAATAAATGCTCATTCTTGAATGTTGTCTGGCGAGAAAATCCTATGTAATGGGGGAACCATCCACGCACTAAGTAGTTGCTCGCATGAAAGGTGAGGTGTCAAAGTATAAAGGCTGAAAATAAAAAGGGATAACCTTATTTATCCAGGAGTAGCAAATATGAAAGGTAAATATCAATAGTTGGAATTCATCCCCTATCATGATAAAAGAAGGTCACTAATTTCCCCATCCTCTGGATGCTAAACATACACTAAATAAATCGAGAAGGAATGGGAAAGAAATCTTGACCAGACTAGGGGACATGCATGTATCTTCGTCGGGGATATGGACACTTGCTGGTAGTGGAGCAAGGTCTTTGACGTCATGGTGACTCCATTGGGGCTATGGACGCTCGCAGGAAGTGGAGCAACACCTGAGAGATAATATATATAGACATGGTAAAAATATTTTTATATCCAAAACCTATATCATCCCCATGACGGAGATACCGACCTAAATCATCAATGCAAGTGAAGGAAATAAATCTCACCATCATTCATCCTCTATTTACAACAAATGAGTTCTACTAGTCGGCATGCAAGCATCACCAATGAGCCCACCACAATGGAATATTTTAGGTAATTGTTACACATAAATTCTAGAATTTCTTATCTTAAAAGTAATTATACGACCCTCTACATTTTTTTTCTCATAAGTTGGGGAAGACTAGCAGAGTTTTTGGCTTTTCCTAGTGTGTCACCATTTGTTGTGCCTGCACAACGCCCTCCCTAATTTATTCTCTTTCCTTTTCCCTAATTTATTCTCTTTCCTTTTCCCTAAGAGAATAAATTCCCCCCCCTACTAAACTTCTCTACTAGAAAGCCTCACAAACTCTCTCAACTTGTTGAAAAATCAACTCACCTTTCTTTATCTTCATAGAAACCTTTCATTCCTTCACTTAGAATATTTATTAACTTGCAAAAATTTTAGACTGTGGTAATACTGGCAAGTTTGTGATGAACTCCCCGACACAGGCAGTAACAGTGAGTTCATGACATAATTTTTTACACTAGAAAGGCTACAACACTTAATATTTTTTAGCTCAAAGTTTAGTATACCGATGAAGTTCCAATAAACTTGGTCGATGCATCAGCCACCTTCAAATAAACTTCGTCGATACATCGACCGAGTTCTAGTAAACTTCGCCAATACGATACCCTTTGCATACCGGTGTAGATGGTGTGACCATCGTTGATACATCAGTACACTTCCTCTCATCTTCATTGATGTATGTTGTATCATAGAGTCTCACGTCATCTTCATCGATACATCGCGTATCGTTAAATTTCCTTCCTTTCTCTCCAATACACAGTGTATCAGTGAGGTTCATATCTTTCTCTTCAATACACTTCTTGTTAGTGATTTTACCTCTTCTGTCACCGATGTACCAACAAAGAGATGGAAACCCCTCATCGACACTGAGCATATCAACAGTGATATTATTTTCCTCGTGGGCATAGACCTTGTCAGCAAGACATGCCTTCATCTTGAGACCTCTCATATTCTCCTCCATCTCTAATCCTTCTTGTTTTTCTCGTTAGCTGAGTTTCTATCATTTCCAATCATTAATCATTTCATGCATGACTAGATAACTGATGATTGATTCCTACCTCACTTAATCTACATTATGTTGTAGTCGTAATTGAGTATTGTGATAATTTGGGCAAATCTATTTGTGTCGCTAGTAGCCTTTATTGTGCATACCATATCAGTCTGTCTACGTTGTGTTTCTTGATTTTATGACTAACCATGATCATGAAAGTGTTTTTTAACATCAAGTGGGTTAATTGCAACATCTATAAGACTTACACTAGCTCTAAATTGCATCTTGGAATAAAATTGGTCCTTCCAACTCCTAAAAACGGTAAAGTGCTCCAAATGTTAGTTGGTTGTTTTCACGGGATTGGTTGTTTTCAATTGGTTTTGCTACAATGGATGAATCAAGAGCATGTATAACACACATAACATAGGAGCTTCTGAAACTGAATTTGGGCAAAGTGGAAACAAGAATAGGAACCAAACTTTCATTAAAAAACACCTTTGCTCGCAATATTTGGACATTTCTTAAAGTCTATTTTTTGTCCCCAAAGTAGTCCAATTGTATGATTGGTGTATTTACAATTACAACATAACTAATGGAATCAAAATACGAGGCTTGAAAGTGTCAAAACAATCGCCAGGGAGTTATCACCCAAACCAGCCTCGTCAGTCGTGACACCGATGGAATGTTTGAGTGGAATGGTCAATTATCTCATTGGAAGGATCTCTCTATGCTCTTTGTGTCGCAAAAAACCAGTACCCAAATTGGACGTTGTATGAGTAAGTTATGAGCTTTCAAAATCAAGCTAGGCAATGTCAAGATTTCCTTCAACAAGGCAACTGGTTAGCATCCTCTGTTTCACGCCCATAGGCAAATGTCGCATTGAAAAAAATAGAAATTATTTTGAATTAAAAATATTTAATTTAAATTTATTTAAATTTAAGAAATCATTTAATTTTAAATTCATTTAAATTAAAATAATTTAGATTAAACTATAATTTAAAAAATACAACAAGGAAAATTGGTTCATGACATGGAGGAAGGTTTTTTAAATAATTCCAAAGTATATATAACATGGTGGAAAGGTTGTAATAAAATATTTAAGTTTACGTGGAGGGGAGGGCTCATATCCCATGCACCCCCTTTCATGTTGTCCTTTGTTTAAGTTTCACACGCCCCTAAGAAAACCAAAGGAACAAGCCCAAGTCAAACCAAGAAAAACATTTGTACCAGAGAACTTGCTTGGAAATAGCCCGATGCACCCAAAGAAGTTATGATAAACTAGCCTTATGCACCCGGAGGAGATGCTTGGAACTAGCCCGATGCACCCAGAGGAGATGCTTGGAACTAGCTCGGTGCTCAATCAGAGGCAAACAAAATATGGTGTCAAATGCTCCTGGAAGTGATGGAAATAATTTGGTCGTTATGTTAAAATGTTGTGTGTTGGTAACAACTAATCCAAATACATGTTCTGGTGATGTGTGGGTTTTATGTGGTAAACACCATGTGATGTGGTGTATGCATGGGAGGTGGAAGGGTCACGCTCCCTTCCTTTCACTTCAATGCATTACAATATGAGGAAGGGGGTGGTGGTCCATGCCCCCTCCACCTCATACTTTGAACGACAAAAAATTGGCCATGAGAGGGAGAGGGGGGACTCACAACCACCCCCCGTATTTTATTTTTTTAAATTGACTTAGATATTAAATTTATTTAACCCCCTTCTCAATTTTTAAAAGAAAATTAAACCTTTAAACCAAACCTACTTATGGACCTCTCTACAATGAAACCATTGCACAACAAATTAATATGTTTCCACACACAACATACCAGTGATATCGATATTGGGTCTAAGTTCAGATACCACATCGACCACTTGTGAGTCCATGCAACATGATACGACTCGAACTTCTCCAATGCTTTAATAATTTCCTCAACCATCAACTCCCCAGCAAAGGAGTCACCTATTCCCTGTCTATAAATTCAGTGTTGGATCTAATCACTTGATCTTCATTGATAGACACCAGAGAAGTTTGTTCCTTCTTCACTGATACATACCAGAGCAATGTGTGCATTCCTTATCGATACAGGAGTTCATTATTTTCTTGTCGATACAAAGACATGACCCTACCAAACTACCTTTCATATTTTGGCCATAAATTTGTACTCTGGTACTTGTTTTGTGCATTTCTTATACCATTGGAAATGTATTTCTGAGATCCACAACTTCACTATTATATGATTTGAGATATTCTTCACCAATTGTTCACATTTTTCAGGATTAAGATGTGGCACATTGTCAACAGTCCTGGAGAACACAACACCTCAACCAAGAGCACAGGAACCAGGAACTGAGCTAAGGGAAGCATATACAAACTCTTAATTAATTAATTTTCCAGTTCTATAGGTTCAAATTCATGGTTTTAATATTTTATTTCAAGGTTATTCTATGGTCACTCATCAATTACATGTTGAATGGTGCCAGGTACCCATGTTAAAGGAAGGTCATACTCAGTAACCATGATAGGCAGCGTGTAAGGGAAGCAGACCATGAAGGCACAACTGAGGCACATCAAGTAAAACTACCAATATGCAACAGTATCCTTGCAAATGTGATCAATCATTGAGGGTGATATAGAAACAACAATAGTGGTCGCAACAACAAGGGAACAACGAAAAGGCGTTGAACTTGAATAGTCGAAGAAGAATTTTGAATCCCATTATGATTGAATATCAAACATGGAGAGATAAGAATTTTCCCATGTCCAGGCCAGTCTTCATGGTGGGTGAGGCGCACTATGGCCAAAATCTATAATATCCCTCCAACACTAAAAGACAAATTCGAAATGTAACTACATATTATACATTAAATCATAAACATTTATGGTTTCCTTGTTCTCTCATCATTACAAATGGGATAAGGAAAAAAGTTTGTAAATGAAAGGTCATAGGGGGAAGATGGAAGGCCAAGAGTCAAGTTGAAATTCAATAAATATGGAGATTGTATCCAAGTAAGGGGCTTTTGGCTCTTGGAGATTTCATGTATTGTTATTGAAATTGTTAATGAGAATAATTATGTTTGGCCAAGCTATTTTCTAGAGAGATTTGATTCTCATGTTAGACATATTGTGAACTATTCCTTTGTGTTTTGGGTCAGCACTCGGGTTGTGTAAGAATGTACTTCAAATGATAGAATACTCTTATGTATGATGGCTAGATTCTTATTTTTGTTCTTCAAAGAATATTTGTCTAAATTTGTGGGCATATAAATGTAAATGATTGTTTAAATGCTATACTATTTTGTGTTTACAGTTATTTATACATATTTATGTCTTTGATCTGTCTGAACTATTTCTCGGGACATTTATAGGAGCATGGTTGGTTCTATGTTTTATTTCTGGTTACCTTAGTTTCGTCCATACACATACATCTTAGATTAGTTGCATTTCATTATTTATCTTAGAAACCATCATTGATGGACTCGGCTGCAACCAGTAAACTCAAAACTGAAAATGGATGTCGAGCCAGAATTCGGATGGGTTCCCTATTCCAAACAATGAGAGGTATAACTAGTACTTTGTACCGAGGGTAACCCCTGCTATTGACAAAGAGAATTTTTCCCACATCAACGCAAAAGTATATGGAATGCCCTCTAACTCCCTAGGAATGAGGAGATATGAATTTTTTTGTCAAACAACCCATCCAGGACACAAATAACATAAATGAAGGATAGATGTGCATGTTTGTAGAGTATAAAAGAAAGAGATCAAGTATGAGGTTCACAAAAGAGATCAGATGTGTACTAAATGAGCTGGGATGTATTTTTGGGATCTAAAGGTGTGTAAGAGAAGTCTGAGGGGTTTTCTTGGGTTTTTCTTCTTAAAGTGCACTAAGAAGGACTGAAGGATTGTGATGTTGTAAAGTTTGTTGTTTTTACATTGTGATGCTATAGTATGGAAATGTATTCTAGGATTGATGATGGGATTCTCGCTAGGGAATAAAGGCTAAATATGATTAGGGTTTGAAGCTATGGACATGATGATGTTGTGAAATGCATGAAATATGAAGCATGCATATGAAGTAAGAAGAAATCTGTGTATGAAAATATTATATTGGTGTCTATACAAGTCTTACTAGGTTGGTGCTCATTTGAAGAGATTGGTGTCTCCATTAGGCTGGTGCTTACATAGTATCTTGTTGAGTCGGTGCTCAGTTGAAGATATTGGTGTCTCTGGTAGGTTGGTGCCTACAAGTAATGTTGCTAAGTTGGTGTTCAGGTGAGGGATTAGTGTCTCCAACAAGTTGGTACTTGAAAATATTGTAATAGTAAGTTGGTGCCTACATGTGCTATTGATTTTGTGCTTAGGTGAGGGGATCGATGTCTCCAACATGTTGGTGCCTACAAAAATTGTAATGATAGGTTGGTGTCTACATGAATTTATAATGATAAGTTTTATGTTTTTATCCTCATTGGGTTTCCATGTTAAACTTTGTGCATTGTGTTTTGAGTTTATATGTGATCATTGTTTCTCAACTAATGAATGATTGATAAATGGATAAATAAATTAAAAAGTCTATTATACTTATTCACCCCCCTCTTAGTATGAGTGAAAATTCAACACTGTCATCTCTAAAGTTATCACTAAATCCAGAGTGAACTCAACTTGCTTCCTTGTACCTAAGTGTATAATCTAGTAGATATAGAGGATATTCATGGAGAGCTTCGGAACATGTAACACATTCTAAAAAATTCCATAATCAAGTTCCACACTCCCTTCTCCACACATTCTCATAGGTGTTTTGTCTCCCATCAACATAGGAGGTCTAGTGTAAGGTACCGAGGAAGAAAAAGGATTTTTTGATGCAACCATATGGTTAGAGCCACCTAAGTCTAAGATCCATCTATCATATGATGAAGAAATTGTTTTCAAAACATGAACCTTACCTTAATCCTCTAGTGGATTTTCTTCATTCTTATTCTTGACATTGTCCGGTATGCAATTTGCAAGGCTGTGTTGCTGAAGTACTTTCTCCATAAGATAAATTATCTTCACCATACAAGACCTCTCAATATGAAACCCTTTGATATAGTAGCTACACTTTTTTCTCTCCTTCTTAGAATTTCCTCCCTTGGGGTTCAATGTCTCCTTAGAGGATTCAATTTTTTATTCATCCATATGATAAATATCCCTTTATTTATGCTTGTTCTTTTTGCTATTGTCTAACACTACAAGAGAATGGGCCTTGGATCTTCTGAGATCCCCAATCTAAATGAGCTTATTCTACTCATGAATGGGTGATTCTATGAGGTCATCCATAGAGGTCATATTCCTAGATTTTCCCATAGAAATCCTTGTAATGTGGAAGGAAGAAATAAACACACAACAATCAGGCCCTAACTTTGAAATAATTGAGAGGAGAAACTACTCCCCTTTCCTATCAATTCCACAAGATTTATCCTATTGAAGCAAAGTATTAAACTTTGAAAAGTAGTCTTGTAGGGTCTCAAAGTTGCTTGGGCTCAAAGATATGAGCTCATTCTCAAATATATGTCCTCTTAATTGATCTTCTTATTATAATTAAAACCTGTCAGTTGGGACAGATCCCACCTATCCAGTGGTGAAGCCGATTATAGCCTCTTTAATAGCTCTACATGAGACAGAGACTACCAACACCTTAAATGGTACTATGTTTGAGGTGGTGAAAAGGAGAAGAAGGAGAGGTGAGGGACTTGTGTAAAATACCTCTTAGGACCAACT
This sequence comes from Picea abies, assembly GCA_900067695.1. Lineage (NCBI taxonomy): Eukaryota > Viridiplantae > Streptophyta > Pinopsida > Pinales > Pinaceae > Picea > Picea abies. The sequence goes on along the minus strand of CBVK0100005569.1, from coordinate 1,090 downwards.
AACCTGGGTATTGACCTCCCTTAGCTTCCTGGGTGGCCAAAAAGGCCTAGGGGTGACTTTTATGTACAAGAGGGTGAAAATGAGCTAGCTGATTTTTAGACCAAAAAATTAATAAAAGCGAATAGTAAGGTGTGTGCTCCCTTGTGACCTTTGGAAAATTCTCAGAATTTTTTATGGGGGTAAATCGGGGTTCCAAACAATTTCCCTGTGAACGACTTGTGCAAAAATACTAAAAAATAAGAGTCAAAATGTCTTTAGAAAGCTACAGACATATCATTTAAGGTGGCTTTAAGTGATGAAAAACAAGCATTTTGGGCTTTGTAATACGTGAAAACAAGCCCAAAATTTCCCTGAAAGTGCTCCCAGAACTTTTAAAAGTTGAAAAAGGAGTCTAAAAATGCAATTACAACCTTTCAATAAGTTGCAATAGCTATGAAAAGGATGTAATTGGTTGCAAAGTAATATTTATCAGGGTGTTGGGTGGACTGATGGAAGGTTTAAGACCTTAAGCATGTATTAATTATAATTTTTAAGTTGATTAATCACATGCAATGGTTACCACACAGTTTTGAAGGTCCTCCCAAGCAGGCTCACACCTTCACAATTGTTTTTCCTTGTATAAAAAGAGTGAACTTTCATACCCCCACTTGATTAGAATGAAGAGTGCCCCATTTAGTTCAAAGAAGGAGAGATTATCCCTTTCTCATCATTAGCGCTTTTTGGCTCTTAAATTTGCTTGGATGGAAGAAGGATACATGTGCAAAGGAAGAGGCTCAAGACCCCCCCGAGCGAGTTTTATCTGAGCTTACCCAAGAAGAGTAGTATTCCAACCCAAGATAAGTTATTCAACATATTAACTGTGAGATTTACCAACAACGAAGAAAAAGAGCTTACTCAATCGATGTGAGGTAGACAAATTATGAATGACCCATGTAGAGGATTCCCTGGCTTTAACTCCTAGTGTTATAGAAATTGAAATTGCATAAATGAAAAGGCCAAGCCATCCACGTGGAAATATCATGTCTTGGTTTCACAAGCGTGTCTCTTGGTCGACAAAATTGAAACCTAACTAAATTATATATATATATAA
>CBVK0100005568.1:0-15369 GCA_900067695.1 Picea abies | reverse complement strand
AACAAAAGGAATTAAATGCACATATTCAAAGGTTTTGAGGATCAGAGTGAAACATACCATGATACCCAGACTCATTACCTCATGGAGCAAGAACCATCTCTGATACAGGACCAAGCCGAAGGTGATGGATGTTGTTGTTGTTGCTGACAAAGTGGAGGCATTGAAAGGGAGTAACGATGGGCTCTTCAGGGCCATGCTCAAGCTGATCTGGCTCTTGGTACTCCATGTCTAGGACCTATGGGCCTTGAGACATAATCTCCTGGTTATCCCTAAAAGTGGGGGATAACAGTTACAAGACTGAACTGCAACAGAGTTTCAATTCTTCTCTCCTCTACTCCCTCTCTCTTGAGAGCTATTCTCTTCTCATTCTCTTCTCATGCATTCTCATGCATTATTATTTAAATACCTTGATCTTTTTACAAAAGAGGGGCTTCTTGAGCCTTCCTTCACCTACTACATTAAATTACAATTAATTTATGATTCATTTCCCTGTCAGCCATTATAGGCAACTTGCATACAGCTTGTACATATACAATGGCTCTACCCTCCTCAATAATTTACAACATTGATTACATTAAATTTGATATTTAAACCCAAAATGAGAAATCTGCCACTTCTCTCTCCTTGGGATCTTCTCCGTCCATGCGAGCTTCTACATTGATTACTGATGTGTTGTTGAGTAGGAGTGATGCTCCTGCATAAAAATGCTAAAAATAATCCTCTCATGATATTACAGTATGGATACTATGGTTTTCATCAAATTATAAAATGTTCTCAATCATAAAACAATATAAGTATGATGTACTTATCAAGAATAAGTTATTTAGTAGAAATTGTATGATATCTTATGGTTTTTAAAATTGTTTTTGGTAATATTCTAGGAGATGTGACAATCTATTTCACATAATCACTAGATCTAATTATCAAGCTACAAACATATACATCATAGGTTTTTAATTTCCTATAACATTTTAAAGCTATAATATAACCAGAGTTATATTCAACTTTCACAATAGTGTAGTACACAACAACTTACAATTACTCTCTGCTAATTTTCATTTTATGTCTTTTTCTTATAATTTCCTTTGAAATATACCAATTGTTATCACTGAAAATCATCTGCAGCATTGCACACAATGATTGAAGAAAGATATCAATTTCAACAACAATTAGTGCACCTACAACACCAAAATCCATCAAAAAGGAAAAAAACTATATACTTGGTTCAAAAATCAAAGTGTGCAAATTCATGAAAGGAAGTGCACACATAGTGCGCAGAATGCACAGGCAAACACAACCCTCAATGAGCACTATGCACAAGATGCATGACTGTCTATGATAAAAGCCACTCACTTCTCATGAACGACACATTTATTAATCTTTCCAGCCTCTCAACCACTTCTAGTCAAACCCCTAACATGATTTGGCACTCAGATCTAAATGAAATCTAGCTCTGAGGCTAGTCAAGGGATAGGAAGTGCCCTAAAAGGTCCTTTGTTCACACTATGAACCAATTATATCTTTCCATGAATGGACACTATAAATATGTGCCATGAGTGTGCTATAAAATTAATAACTTCAAGGTATTGTTAAGAATTCTTCTTGGAGAATCCTCTTTTCTCTTGGAATCATTCAAGCACTATAGCAAGGGCCATTCCACTCACCTCTTGAGAGGATTGGAATTGTATTTCTTCACCATTGTCACTTGCCATTACATGAAGAGAAGAGATCTCTATTAGATAACCCAATAGCCCTCCCAAGGAGGAAGAGGGGATTCATAAGTCCCTGCCTTTCTCTACGGTGTTTAGCCTATCAATATATTGATCAATTGGTAGCTATATGATGGCCATTTTTTGTTTTTCATGGTTCTAGCTCTTGCAAGCTTCTCTAACATTTATTTTGTCTATTTTTTAGTTTTATCTCATTGTTTCATGTGTATTTGGTTATCTAATCAAATCACAAACCTCTGTCTTGTTTAGCTGACTTAACTAAGCATGCAAGTGTTGTGTTTTTGCTCACCCATATGGCAAAACCAACACAACAGATTGGCGTCCATACTAGGCATCGATATCAAATTCCTCCCTATTTAAGTCTTGAGAGCACTTCTTTCTAATTGTTTTGATATGTAGGTACCAAAACTGGCCTATTCTAGCATTCCAAAGTCCAAATTTAGAGCCAAGGGAAGATAATTTCACTTTTCCTAACGTGTGACAGGAAGTGTGTGGATTTCAAGGCACACAGAAGCGCACTCTGCACACTGTGCATGTGGAATCCTTCATTATTGTATGCATTCTTCACCCTCTGTGCCCCTATCAGAACTACATCCTGCACATAAGTTCATCTTTTTCAAATTGTAAGGGTTTTTATGAGTGGTTTGAGGGCCCCTAAGTTTCAGATTTTAATTTCCTGCACTTTGTAAGGAAACCACACTTCACTTAGAGTCCTTTCTCACAAGAAAGGTTAGCTAACATACGCACATAGGGGTAAGAAGAATCACTATTCTTGTCTTTGCTTCATTGCCACATGGATGACTCATTTGGCATTTAAAATTTTGAGTTGAAGTTATTTCTTTTTCAAACACAATCAATTAATTTGGGACTAGAAATCAATTTTAACCCTCAAGTATGCTCTTCCCACGCACCCAAGTGTTATCTAAAGAATCAAAAAAGGTTCTTGAAAGAAAATTTCATCTCCCAATCATTAGGAGAGGAAAAAGCCCCCCTAGGGTACCTCTTAGTTTTGGAAATCATCTTAAATCTTTGTAAGGGCCCATACATGCCCACATGTTTGCAATCTTAGGATAGTTTCTAAAAGCCTTATCAGTTTAGACAACACTCTAGGAAAGTTTAAAAAATCAAGTAACAGGCCATTACATTCCCACATGTATACAATCCTAGGATAGTTTCAAAAGATTTCTTAATATAGACAACATTCTAGGGAGTTTAGAGGATTTGTAAGGATCCATATGTCCACATTGCTAGTTCTTTAGGGATTTAAATATTCCACAAGGTTGTACCAAATAAATATAGTAATCTAGGTAAGAAAATTCATAAGGATGACATGAAGTCCACATGCTACAATCTCACACTTAACTTATTAAAAATCTTTTGCACACATTTCACTTTCTTAAACACAAAACCACTCATCACACACATAATTTCTATTAGAATAGTGGAGGTCAAAGTAGGATCTCTTTTTTAGTACTCACAAATTACTTCAAAGGAAATTTGAAAGATTTGATTACTTCTTTATAAATTATCCACACCAATTTAATTCAAATGAGGTTGGTCCATGACCCCAATCTCTCAGCCCACCACATCTAAAAAATTTCTAAGAACCCGCTAAATTTTCCTCCACAGGAGGTGCCAAAATAAAGTTTCTAGTCTAGGTAAGATCTCAGGGGTAGGCATCCAAATAACCTCCCGTTATCAAATTTTCACATTTTGAAACAATAGTAGTTGAGAATAAGGATCTTTTAAGTCCTCCAAGTTAAGTGTTCCTATACCATAAGGCATGGAGATACCTGTGAAGGGTCGAAGGCCAAGGTCTGATTGTTTTGCGCATCCCTTCTTGATTCAACCAACTCTTGTGAGGGTATCCAACCCGTGACCCATTTCTTAGGATGAAAATCTAAATGTCACACTTTGACCGAGGTACTTAGTGGTGAAACATAGGATATCTACCCAGGTGGCAGTTGTGGGATGCAATCACACCTTGATCAGATTTTGTGTGGCTATTGGGAAATATCGCCAGCTCTTTTGGGATATGCACCCTCTACCCCTCATTATAACTGATTACTTCAACCTTCACTAGTTCCTCTTCTGGTGGCTTCAGACCCCACTGTTGAGTGCTATTGGAAGGCCCAGTGTTAAATTGAGAGGAAGGATGATAGGTCTTTTAGGACGCGAGCATTTTTTTTTTAATTTTTTTCCCCCACGTGGAAAAAATCCACCTATCCACATGCTTGTTTACTTTACAGTTGATTTATGTATGATGTTCATTTGATTACATGCAATTGAGAGTTATACTATTTTGTGAAGGTCAAAAGATCTTGTTCATTTATTTCTCTCTTGTCACCATTTGCACACATTCATTTTTCTAGTCAGAACCATAGGGGAACCACAGAATCCCCGTCAGTCTAGACACTTGCAAAATCTTCCTCTTATTCTAGGAGGAGTCCCTAGTCTCCCCAACTCACTGGCTCAACCATATCATACCCATGTCAGTACTACTATTTTGGGTTAATATTTACTTGGTTCCACTTTGCTTGGGTCAAACACCCAAGGCCATCCATCTATTGGTTCTCCTTCACAAGGAGGTGGGAGTCAAACTTCTTTTCAGTGGAGAAGTACAAACCCATCAAATCCCTCTCAAGGGATAGGTCCATTACCTACACACAATGTTGGAACTAATCTTCCACCAAATCCCCCTATTCCATACTTTACATCCCTCAAAATTCTTGATTTAACTAAACTAACGAATGACCCCATGTTACATGATGCCACTTGGCCAAATATGCCTACCAAATTGCCTTCAGACATTCTGAAGTTTGAAGGAAAAACAGGGGAAGACCCCTCCTTCCCCCACAAACCATGTTATGACCTTCCACTTATGGTGCTCTTCAAACAACATCATGGATGATTCCATTCGCTTAAGGTTGTTTCAAAGAACCCTCACTAGTTCATCAACCAAATGGTATGTGGACAAAAAATCAGGGTACCACATGACCTTTGAATCATTGGCCAAGGCCTTTTTGTCCTTTTTCCAATTACCAGTTCATCATGACACTGGTTTAGAACTTCTCTCCAAATTTAGACAAACCATTGTGATCCATATAGATGACCACATCCATGAATGGTGTCGGTGACATAGTTTGTGTAAAGCATAAACCACCAAAGAACAAAGTCTTGATTGGTTTCTTAAGTCACTCATCCTTGTCATTGCAAAATATGTAGCATCCACTTTTCCTCAATCAGAAGAGGAAGCCATCAGCAAGGCCCAAAAATTTGACCTCATATATGCTCAATCAGGTTACTTGTACATAGTATTTCCTGATGCACCCAGCCCCATACCATTTGGCCAAGACAAGCTTGGGATGTCCCACGCAGTGGATGGGTTGATTGGTTCTATGACCCATCTTAGCCATTACGGCCACCCATCACTTACTTATGGTGAAAATCAATATCCACAACCATATGGAGGGACGTATTATTAACCTCCTCCCACTCACCAACAATCATATCCTATTATTTCCTCTCAGTCATTGGGGGGACCCCCATCAGTACCACAAATACATCTCCAGTACGGGTCCACCCCCAACCCCCGCATACAACCACAATAGTAGTGGAAGTGCTTCAACTTCCTACATGACATATGGATTGTCTCCACAAAATAATCCATATTTTCCATTTTCTGGTCCTCCCCAGCCAGTTTCGCCTCCAACAGGAAAGCCACACGCCGATGTTAACTTTGTTCAACCCTCTCCCATTCAATAGGTTCATACTTTTGAAAAGTTGAATACAGAAAATCCATCCCATCAACTGAATAATTCCAAGAAGAAAGGGAAAAATCAAAATAATAACAACCCGGGACCAAGAGGAAATAACCCCCAACAAAACCGTCCCACTAGGGGCAACTAGAATCAAGGCAACCAAAATCCCCAAGGGGGCAACAATAATAATCAACTATGACAAGGAAAGAACAATAACCTCAAAACTAAATTACCTTGCACTCTATGTGGTGATTATGGACATTATACTCATCACTACCCCCAAATTGTCGACTACAAATAGATGAAATAATCCATGTACACGCAACACCCTTCAGTGTCTCCTGACCCTTAGCAGGCCCCACAACATTATTTGCAACCACCACCTCCAAACATTTTGCAAAACCCTATTCCACACCAAGGTGTGATGAATACCTAACAAGAGATAACCTCGGCCCCACCACAAATGGCACAATATAAAAACTCAGGTCCCAATCAACCTGGCAATCCGACTGATCGCAATATCCTCCTTACCAATGAAGAAGAGATTCTTCTGCAAACACACGGCTGTCAATATGGCCTACCTTCTGAATTTAACCCAACTACCTCAGAAGCATCTCTCACCACATCTGGGCAACCACTGATGATTCCTCGCCCTAACATTGAACCAAACCCCCATATACCCCATATGTCATTACGACGGAATATACATAACCCTCATGTTAGGGCATCCCATAATTACAGTTTGGTCGATGACTTAGCACAGTCACCTGCAACCATGTCTATGTTGGAGGTCCTCCAAACCTGTCCATCATAGTGCAAATCCTTACTTTTCACCTTGGGGGTAGTTGACCCAGCTGACACTTGACTCATCACCTTTGATCTAGATAAAGGAAAACCACACCTCCCTACCCTGGTATCTTTTCAGATACCAGTTAAGATCTAGAACATCACAGTTAATCGGGGCATCATCGATGAAGGTGCATCCACATGCATCATGTCGAACGTAGTATGGAAACAAATCGACTCACCTAAGCTAGTACCCTCTGCCATCACCTTGAGAGATTATGAAGGTTGACCATCATCCCCTGAAGGGCTCTTCCAAAATGTCCCTATAGAACTTTCGGGAAAAACTATCCTCATTAACATTGAAGTTATTGATGCCCCACTTGATTACAATATCTTGTTCAGACGTAATTACATGTATGCTATGAAGGTGAGAGCCTCTTCTGTGTTTCATATGATGATGTTCCCCACAATGGGAAAATCGTCACCATTGACCAGCTTACACATTATGGGCCTAATCATTCCTCCATCATTGATAACATCCTCCCCCTTTTCCACACTAGCTTGGATGCTTTTTCAGTCATCGACATCGGTCCTAGAATATTACAAGACCCATCCTTGTTAGGGACTTATCATGGAGCACCACCTCTCCTAAACCCTTCTATTTCAGTACAAGCGTGTGTAGTTTTCCCCAATGGAACAGATATCAAAGGCAATACTCCTCTCATTGAGGCCCCTCCCCACATCGAAGTTTGACTAGTTAGCAAAATACTACCTCGAGAATTCCATGAAAACACCACCAAACCACTTGTCCCATATTTTACCCCCCTCCAAGGGAAAATCCTGGTTTGGGAAATAGTCCCCTAGGCCATTACCCAAGTACCCTTTTTTTACTCGTTTCAGGTAGATGCTACTCTCACCCTTCCCAACATGGTTATTTCCATCCCTATATGGTATCGTCATCCACCTACTATGGTTCCTACACCATCTCTTCTTCCTCAGATGAAGGGATTACTGATGTAGATCCCAATATAGGCTCCTGCCACACCAACCTCACCCCCAACTGGAGGAAACACCACCACCATTGGGGGTAGATGAAGGAAGAACAAGCCCATAGCTCCGCTCCCTCCCCGAGATAAACCTCCTTGTGCACTATGCGAAAGAGAAGGACACCACACTAACAGATTTCCTACTCTTCCTGAGTCACACAATCTTATCCATCTCCCCAAAGCAACCCCTTTCCTTGCTACTCCACTAGGTACATCCACTGCTACTACACAGTCCTCAACCACACATAAGAAAGGGTTACGAACAAATTTCGCTTGCGTCGTATGCTCAAAATACGACCATTACGCTCATCATTGCCCAACTCTACCTCATTTCCGCCAAACATTAGCCACAGTACGCCACACATATTTTCCTAAGAACCCTCAGGCTCTCCCTACTAAGGCTCACATTACTGACATTCGTTATATTTCGTTGTTAATCCCCGAGAGAACAAGGTGCCATCCACAGTATCGTGACATTTGTTTTATGTCAAGTGAGCCATTGCACCCCATACATGATATCCCCTCTATGTCCTCACCATTTGAGGAAAATCACACTTACCCATTAACAGTTCTCCCTGCCATCTCCCAACATCCCCTGTATTCTCACATTTTCCACTATGACGAAGATATCTTGGAGGAATTGACTACCCCTGATTTCCCTACGAATGTTCTCCATCATCGAGCACTTTTCCTCTCACAGGATATCTTTAACCCTCCTACCCAAGCCTCCCTGTGTGCAATCGAAACCAAGGATTGTATTCCATTAGGGTATATTGACTAGTTCAAAAACCCTATCCTTGCCCTCGATGCTTTTGAAGAAGGAAACATAGCCAACATCTCCCCCACAGTCAAAATTGACATTTCCATTAAACCAGACATCGTAGAATATATCACCATTGGCACCGCATGCTCCCCTGAATAACTCATTGCCTACAAAGCTCTCTTTCAAGAATACCGGGATATTTTTTCCTGGTCATATACAGAGATGCCTGGCCTCGATCCTTCTATAGTCGAACATCAAATCAGCACATGGCCAAATATCGCCCATGTTCGTCAAAAGAAATTCCCCCTACACCCATCCAAAGTTGTGGATATCAAAGCCAACATTGACAATTTAAACACAGTTGGGTTCATTTACCCCATTTCATACACTTCTTGTGTCTCCAACCCCGTCCCCGTTAACAAAAAATAGGGAACTATTCACGTCTACACCGAATTTCACAATCTCAACCATGGTTGTCCAAAAGAAATGTTCCCAACCCCTTTCATCAACCAAATAATCGATGATTGTGCTGGCCACGAGGCACTATCCTTTATGGAAGGGTTCTCCACATACAATCAGATTCAGATCCACCCAACAGATCAGTACAAAACTGCTTTTACAAGCCCTTGGGGTACCTTTTCTTATCATGTCATGCCTTTTGGACTAAAAAATGTCAGTGCTACATTTCAACGGGCCATGAACTACATTTTTCATGATCTTGCTCGCATCATCCTCTCTTATTTGGATGACCTCATTTCTTGATCAAAAGAGAGAACCCAACATTTAGACAACTTACGCATGATTTTTCAACGATGTCGTCCATATAATATCCACTTGAACCCCCTCAAGTGTGTATTTTGCGTCATTGTCGAGCATCTGCTTGGGTTCATTGTCTCCCAACATGTCATCACTCTGGACCCCCTCAAGTCCCAAGCTATCATAGAGATTCCACCACCTAAGACTCTATGCCAACTACAAATCTTGCAAGGCAAAGCCAACTTTTTACGTCTCTTTGTCCCAGGGTACGCCACTCGTGCACATGGGTTTCTCTGCTTACTTCTTCATGATATCCCATTTCGATGGGACGAACATTCACAAACAACTTTTGAAGATTTAAAATCCACCCTATCCAATGCCCCTTTGATTAGTCCCCTAGACTATGATTACGATTACATCCTCTACTTATCAGCCTCTGTTGTTTCATTTGCAGGATTCCTCATCCAAGTAGAGGATGATGGGTGTGAACATGTGATTTACTACATTAGTAAAAACCTTTCAGGATCACCCTTGAGGTATAATCATGATGAGAAAATTGCATTAGCATTTATCCTCGTAGTCCAAAAATTGCGACATTACATCCTGCTCCGAAGGACCAAGGTCGTAGTAGATTCCAACCCCATGTAGTACTTGCTTATTTTACGTTAGATCCACGACAAATTTGGCCGATGGATCATTATCCTCTAGGAATATGATCTAGAGTTCTCTACTCCCAAAAGCAAGAAATCTTTGGTCCTAGCCGAACTCATTATGATGTTTACCTCAGATGCCAAAGCTTCCTCCATTAACGAGGATTTCCCCGATGAACACCTCTTCTTCATTCCCTCCAATGACCCCTGGTACGAAGACCTTCTCATCTACCTTCGTACACAAAATTTTGGGTCTCACCTCTCTCACAATGATCGTCGACGCATTCTCCATCAGGCCCCACGCTACCTCTTCATCAAAGACATTCTCTACTGATGTGGGGTCGATACCATCCTTAGGCAATGTCTTATCATTGAAAAAGACGAATGAGTCTTGAATGGTTTCCACAACAATGCTTGCAGTGGTCACCTATCATCTATGCCCATCGTCCAAAAAATCATTCAAGTAGGATACTTATGGTCCACTTTGTTTCATGATTGCATCCACACGGTCAAGCGATGCGATAAATTCCATCTTTATGTGAACAAAGCACGAGCTCCACCATCTCTTCTACATCCCATCATCATAGTTGAAAGCTTCTGTAAATGGGGCATAGACTTCATGACTTTCCATCCTCCATCCGGTAATGGACACAAGTACATTGCCGTGGAAGTGGATTATTTTACCAAATGGGCTGAGGCCATGCCCACATTTAACAACACTACTGATACAACAAACGTTTTTTCTTCAACCATGTCATTACCCAGTTCAGAGTCCCACAACAGTTAGTTTCTGATCATGGTGAACACTTTGAGAGCGTGATATTTTCGAAACTCTCCTCAAAGTTAGGCTTCACCCATGAGTTTTCCTTCCCATACTACCCTCATTCCAATGGACAGGTCAAGGCTGTCAATAAATTCCTCAAAATCATGCACAATGCACCGTCAAGACACATAAGACCAACTAGCATCATATGTTATTTTCCGCTTCATGGGCCTATCGCACAACAGTCAAATTTTCCACCAGTTTTACACTGTTCCACCTCATCCATGGGATCAAATCCACCCTCCCTATCGAGTGAAAAATCCCCACATTATGCACTGTCATAGAGCTCTTACCTGACACTGCTCCAATGAAGTAGCACCTGCTGACCTTAGAGTCACTTGATGAATACTGTCGATCTTCATTAGAACACAATGAAGCAATTAAGAAACATTCCAAAACCACCTTCAACCACCATGTCAACCTTCACTCATTTAACGAAGGAGATCTCGTGTTAGCCTATGATATTTCCCACGAAACTCTCAGCCATGGGAAATTTGAGTCATTATGGCATGAACCCTTCATCATCCAACATTGTCTCATAAAAGGTGCCTACATTTTGGCCTCTCCAGAAGGCTTCCATCTCAAGATACTAGTCAACAGGTTATACTTGAAGAAATTTTACACCTAAGCATAGCCCCTTACCTTAGGTTTCCTTTTGTACACATTTGTAGAGTTTTTAGTCTTCTTTCCTAGCACCACTCCTCATGTCTCATCTATCACCCACATTATTGACATATGCATCATCCATTAGCCTACCATATCGGATACACTGACGGTGCCAGTCGCTGGACCTAGAATCTTTCTTCAGCCTCTTGGTCCCTCTATACCCCCTCACATATACTACTCCATTCAAGTGGCATATGCTTAGTCCCAACCACCAACAACCAAGATGAATACGATGCCATCATTGGTCTCCTCACTGAGGCAAGTCACTACTGAATTCGTCCCCTTAACATTCTATTAGATTCCTAGCTTGTCGTCCTATAGCTCAACAACATGTATCAATTTTTCTATCGTTTCCTCTTTCGAAAATACCTACAAGTTAGACTCCTATTTCACAACTTTGATTCCATCACATTTACACATATTCCAATAAACCTCAATCAAGTAGCATATCACATGGCTAACCTAGTATTAGATTGACATTTATCACATTAAACAACATCATATATGCAACATCATACATTTTTAAACACATAGCATAGACATCATACATTATATACAAAAAAACTAAATACAAGAGTGATCCAATATGTCCATTATATATATATCATCAAGGTCCCCAAATGTTAAAAAAAAATAGATATACAATTTCTCATAGGTTCATGAGTCCCATCACCCGTATGAGTACAAAAAATGGGTATCCAATACCCTATACAAAATTGGGCCCATAAATCCATATACATCAAAATAGGCACTCAAGGTGCCCTTGGAGCTCCCCCCTAGGTCCTCTATCAGCCAAAGGTGCCCCATCAGCTAGGGGCCCTCCAGCTCCAGGAGGCATTCGACCAATTATCACTGCCCCTGCCATTGCTACTCTACAGATCAATGTCCGCCACTCTGTCGGTACCCCCACACACTAGTCCAAGACCTCCCCATCCTGGATGTGGGCCCATATTCCCTCAGAAACACCCTGAAGGTCCCTCTCGAATCGTCAACACATATCCTCTACCATAACCGCCATGTCTCTCTATGGCTCCCTGGCTGGTCCTGCATCAGCATCATCTCACCGGTGCCTCTACCCAACCCTCGGCTCTGTGGGCTCCTGTCGAGTAAGATCTCATCGAGATGGCTCCTGGACAACCTCTGCCTCTCTCCCCCATGGTCCTACATTTGCAAAACAACAAAGATATAATGTCAGCACCCATATACATGTCTGATAAATGCTATCTACCAAAGTCACAAAAATAGATACAACACATACCTCTTTGGTCCTAGTCCTCCCTAGGAGGTAGCACCATGTCTGAATCCTTCCTATAGTCCATACCTATGTATGGATACTAAAGAATCACATGTGGTATCTGATGCCACACTCGAGTCGTCGTGGTCTTGAAGTAGTGGCCACCCTCCCCTCCTCCATGTCGGGCCAACACATGTGTCCATCGCATAAATCACGGCTCTAGTAGAATCCAAGGGTGCAATAGAGGCACCATCTCCAAAAACCATGCAACTAACTTAGACCCAAATGAAAAGTCACCGAAGTTGGCACGGAAACACCAGTCCAACTACATCATCATCTGGGTGCGCATCAACACACCCCATGCAAATAGGTCCCCAACTAGGACCTCCTCCACAACCCTGTACTGACCACAAGTGATCCACTGAGTACCCAAGGATTTGTAGATCTTCGCCACCATGGTCATGATGCACTCAATCAACAAGTCATCGATAGCCTCAATCTAGACAATCGAGCTAGAGATAGGGTTCATCCCCGAACAATGCTTAGCCACCATCATCTCCACCCTATCCTCCCTTGGCAGATGGGGATCAATGGCTAGTTCCCTCCCACAGAATTGGAGTCCCATCAAGAAGTACACGTCCTCTATCATAGATAACATCAGTTGCTCCCCCCTCACAATGAAACACTATAGATCAATGGTCCACATCCTAATTAAGAACTGTAGAAGGTACTCCTGCAACAATATCAGGGGGCAGTAAAAAAACTTGAGAAACGCGTAGGTTGCCAAGTGTCTACATGCTCTAGGCTGTGCCCTCGTAGCCTCTCGTAACCGATCCTAGTCCCTCTCTTGCCAGTGGACCAACATCGTGCTCTAGGCTTTGACGATCACCTGCATCCACTGAGAAACATCTGATCAGCCACATCATCCATAAAAAAAATCATAAATATCAAAAAATCATACCCCCGTTAGCCTACCCATAGTATGTGGCTTTCCCCCATACAATTGCACATATGTGCGCAATTGTTCTTCAAACAACTGTGCACTAATGCACGATTGTCTCTTCCACAAGAATGCATGGGTTCACACCTATCGGTCAAACAGGCGCGCATCTAATGCGTGCATGTCTTGCCAACCCTCGCACACATGTGCACAACTATCTCAAGGACAGTCGCACATTATGCACGAGATTTCTCACCACAGCTGGGCATTCAGCATATGTGACTTTATTGAAAAAGCCCACACATAATGTGTGGGAAACTGAGTTATACCCGCTCACATATGCACAGGTATTTCCCCTTTTCCCATGCATTTGTGGGCCCCTACCCTTAAAAACCCCTGTACAACCCCTACCCACAATCTATCCAATTCACACAATGCAACATGATAGGACCACTAACTCGTCTCTCGTCACTCCTGGATCGGTAGCCTCACACTCCCGTAATCTCCAAATCTACTCACAGATCTATCATCAACTCAGTATTAGTGATAGGTACAAATGAGGTGGCATGGTGGGCCCACCATCCATATATAGCCCCTTTTTCCCAACTTTCACACTCTGTTACAGGAGCCCAGAGCCTTCATTTTCTGATTAGTTCTCAGCCATGAAATATTGATCCTGCCATCTATACTTTCACTTTCCCCGGGTGATCATCTACACTTTTCCCTATAGGAGAATTTTTCTCACTCCACGTTCAGGTATGCATGCTCACTTTCAGTTTTATCAAATAGTTGTTATATGTTCTTTATCACCAGGTATTGTTCACGTCAGGTATTTGGTTTTCATGTGTGCAGGTACTTGTTCAATAATCTTACAACCCCTTCAGGTATATGTATGAAACTAGCATGTAGTTACTCCCTCTGTTACTAATTGCATATCCTAGTTACACCCTCCGACATTTATATTCAGGGTCCCTACATTCAGCTCTACAATATCTTTACCTCTGCCATATTTTAATATTGTTATCTGATAGCACTCTTCCCCACATGAGTTGTCCCATTCATAGTCCCCCTTGGCAACTTCACACTCATGTTGATTTCATCCCATAGGGTTGAGAGTCCCGATAGTATTTTGTACTTCCGAGAATGAAAATCATACTTCTTCTCATCATATTTCTAACCTTCCCAATGGACTCATGGGTCTTATCATCTTACACTCGGTTCTATTGACTGCACTCCCGCAATTTCATTATCTCTCCATCTCATCCATCATCTGTTTTCCCATCTGTAGATTGTCCTCCATCCACTTACCTAATATAAGAACCCATCCATGGGGCCCCCACCCTCCACCAGTTATCTTTCAAAAACTTGTGCTCTAAACAGGCCAGACCATCTTTCACTGGGGCACCCGTTTCTGTATATGTATACCTTGTTAGCACCATAATTTTTTTAGTTAGAGTCAGTCCTAGATAAGTCATGGTTCATGTGTCGAAGTGTGTGAGGTCATGTACTGGATAACGAATGGGTTAAACTCAACAAGTGGCAGTTCTGGCCCTTGGAGTCGGGAAAGGGCATCATAATTAGTCTTGTGCGACTTGTAAAGGTCATTTTCCCAAAAGGTCAAATACTATCAGAAAGAGAGAATTTACATGCCAAGGCTGAGGAAAGTTGTTAGAATAAAGGTCACGTCGACAGATATAGTGACCATCATCAACTAATTATGAAGTCAGAAAGGTTAAGAAATCACAACACTCATGTAATGTATACTCTGCAGTGCTTATCATCTTTACTTTCCACACTTCAAAGTGTACCCGTCACCTGAGTTGGTTGCGCAAATCTTCAGCGTGCTTCCAAGCTTCTCATCACCATGGATTTATCATCCTCTACCATGATTCCATCCCTCACCCGTTCAATTATAAATACTAATCGCCCTGCATGTTTCTCCTTTTCCATCTGAGTTTGTGCATTGTCTGTGATTTTTTCTGCAAGTCCTGGGTTCTTTCGTTGTGGGAAAGTCAATTTCCATCAGTTATGTGGTGAGTTTGTTCATTCAAATTTTCCGCATCTCCTTTGTTTTCAGTCATGGTTTGGAGCATGTTGGAGTTTATCGTGAGCTAGCACACCGGGCCACAATCCTTCTCGCAGTCAGCCTCTCTTCTTCGAAGTTCTTTCCTGTCACACTGAGTTTCTTTCCACATCCAAATTCCATGGCTCACC
>CBVK0100005567.1:0-15371 GCA_900067695.1 Picea abies | reverse complement strand
GTATCTTTATTCTACAAAATGGTGTCTTCCATGATTCCCCAATAATTTAGCCAAGATCGGGCATCTTTATGCGATCCTAGCTTGAGTGTGGTTATGACTCAATTTTGAAAAAATTTATGAAGCCTCTTGTCTTTCATATTGTTGAACATGTTTTTATACATTAAGTATCTAGTCATAACTATATTGTCAATTGAAAAATAACTTATTTCTAAAAATAGAAATTTGTTTATCATTAAATGTATTAAATTATTTGTTATAATAATATTATTAATTATTTATGAAATATATAAAGCATAAAATTTATTTATTAAAAATATTTCATATTTGATAATGATCTTAAATTTAATGGGGATAATGGTCTTAGTTTTTTTATTTTATTTTTTTTTATGTATTTTACCATGATATTAGTTTTGGTTAAAATAAAAATTTTCCATTTTGTTCATTATAAATTGTTCCTTAATAATTAGGGAAAAACTTAATTTACATGGAGTATCTATTCTCAACTATGAAATTTAAAAAATAAATTAATCTTACACAAAGTGTTGATTCCAAACTTACACTATCTATTCTCAACTATAAAATTTTAAAAGAATAAATTAATCCTACAAACTATTCTCAACTATAAAATTTTAAAAAAATAAATTAATCCTACAAACTATTCTCAACTATAAAATTTTAAAAGAGTAAATTAATCTTACAAAGGGTGTTGATTCCAAACTTACATTCGTATTTATAATAATAATTAAATTCCAAACTTACATTCATTTTTATAATAATAATTAAATTGAGTTTTGTTGGAATTGCTATTATGATTTAACTTTATGGTGGAATAGGAACACTTAGATTCTACAAAATGTGTTCATGCTTAGTTTCTTTTGATTATTTAACATCAAGTTGTATTTCCAATAAGGAGAGGGGTTGTACATGTAGAATATATGTTGTCTAGTATACTCATTAATATATAATATATGTGCAATATATAATTGCATGTGTTATATAATATATAATTGCATGTGTTATTTGATTTATGTTCTATAATAAAACAAGGTGTATAGTTTATGTAGGATGGTAGTGCATTTTGATATAATTTATATAACATAATAGTAAACTATTTCTATCTATAAGTAAATTTAGTTTTTAATGTATTTTTTACAATGAAATAAGAATTGAGAAAGAAAACATATAAAAAGAGAAATATTTCATAAATTAATGTAAAAATTAAAGAAGTGATTATGTAAATATTTGATTTTATGATGACCATTTGAAGTTAATCTTGGTAATCGTAAGCGGTGAAGCTTTGCAATTTCGATAATGGCAGACACCGATCTGTAATATTGGAGGAATCCTTGGTAACTCTGGCAGATTCTTTGGGGGATCTGGCTTCATTCAAACTAATTTAAGATCCTCCATATTTTGCACTAGCTCTGCTCAACTATGAATACTTCCTCTCCATCTACCTTCATGCTCCCTACAGGATTTACTCCTAGTTTTCTACACACCTAGTGGGGTCATCCACTCTTACAAATTTTTCATTAACATCATTCATCTATCCCATCACAAATTGCCTACCTTTCATGACCCTACACTAAGCAAACATCACTGTACAGTTTTTTTTTGTTTTAACCCTTTGTTTTAACTTCTTCCTCCCTTCACGGGTTCCTCAGTGATGGAGGCAGAAGTCAATGAACTTATGAGTACTGCTGACGAGGCCCTATGGAATAATGCAAGTCTTTTCTCATCGATAGACGAGCTCTCCAAACGGACAAACTACTCAATCTCTCCTTCTACCTCAGTACTTCTAACCACTATCCCATAACTTATTGATTTATCACACATTCCACAAGCCTCCTCTTACCACTCTCCATCTACTACTACCCTTCACTCATCTTTACTTCCTACTATCTCCTTCTCCTCATCTCTCCCCCCAAGCACTCTTCCCACAACTCTAGGCACATCCTTCCAAGCAGACTGCAAATCACACAGTTCTTTAGGCACACCCTTTCAAGAGGATTGAAACCCTCCTACATATGACACAACTCCTTTACACAGTCTGACCCATCCTGTTACTTGCCGAGACCCCTCTCTTGCTTCTCGGAGAACACAAGCTCGTATGACTCCTCTTGAGCATACAACCATACCTAGAACTTTACATAAGCCTTGCACTAACATCCCTGGGGACAAGAAATCTACTCATCATCTGTGTTTATCCAAAAAAAATAAGAAGAAACTAATTCTTGGATCTGATATTAGACTAGAAGATATTGTAGCTATGGCTCTTTGTAGTCTTGTGGGTAGAATCTCCTATAGATACCTATGCAACATGGACCTGGAGAATTGGATGTCCATCACATGGAGGCCTATTCTGGGTTATGTCCCTTCTCTCTCACACCTTGGGAGGGGTTGGCTACATTTGTTTTTTAAATCCCCTGAGGACACCACTGCCATTTTGGAATGACTTTGGATCCTGGACAACGACAATCTTATGCTGAAACAATGGAGAGTGAGCTTTGATCCTTCGCAAGATTATTTTCTCCATCTTCATCTATGGGTTCTCCTCCCTGGTCTACCACTTTTCCTATGGAACTAAAAGGCCCTCATGGCTATTGGAAACTCCTTGGGTCGCTTCATCAGTGTGGACCACAAGACCCTTACTAGATCAGATAAGAAAATGGAAAGGATTATAGTTGAGTCAGATATACATGAGGATTTACCTGAAACTCTGGATATAAAATGGAGAGGCCACACCACTCGACATAAGCTCGATTATCTGGGCATCCCATTCAGATGTTTACTTTGCAAATAGATGGGCCACTTGAGAAAGACCCGCATTGGCTCTTATCAAGAGGAAACTTTAGAGGAATCCATGCTTGAACTAGCCTCTTACTCAGACTCACCTACTTCTCTCCCTCATCTACACTTTTCATATTATTTGAACGATGGCATCTCACCTGCACTGAACTCCTTTTTGGGTAAGCTCAAATCAACCTGTCTGACTCTTTATGCCTCACTCTCCTCCATAGAATTAGATCTCATTGATAAATTTCTCCCCTATCTTCGAGACAATTTTTTATTTCTCAAGAGACGAGTTCCACTACACAACCTCCCTCCATTTCTCCCTTCAATCAATCAACATATAACATACCTTCTTCTTCCCAACACATAGGCACACAAACAAATCCTCATCTCTCATCTTTCATTGGTGAGACTCTAAATAAATTTTTGCCCACCACAAGCCCTCCACACTCACCATATGTAACACCTCCTATAATGTAGACTCATCTCCTGACTACATCAATTAACCCTACCACCTTCTACTAGTCGAAGATTCGGGAACCCTCTTTTGATACTTCTCACACTCTTTCCCACACCCAGGCGATGGAGAGTTTTGGCAAACCAGACTTAGAACAGGAGGACTCTTTCTACCTTCCGAGACTGAGTGAGTCAGAGCCTAGAAAAAACTCTCTTGGTCCAGTTATGGACTCACTTTTTCCTTCATACAAAGAAGTTGTAACACCTATTCTCTTACCTATTGTTTTGGGCCCAACACTACACAACTTGCAAGCTCTTGATTTGGGACTAGGCATAGGTGAATCCACATCTACACCATTGGACAAAGACTACACTTGGTCCAGAGGAAGAGGTTTTGAAAACTCTCTAATCAAAACTCGAAGTGCCCATCGCAAGGAGGGCTTTCCACCATCACACTTTGTGGCTTCTCCACATACTTCCACTGATATTGGGGCTCTTAGAGGAATGAAATCCCTAGCAACAGAAAATCAATGATATTTCTCTCCCCCAGTATCAGAGGGGTGGGGAGTCACCTAAAATCAGCCTCATTCAGAAGAATCCTTTCACATAGTTCTCAAGACATCATTTTTCTTCAAGAAAAGTTGGTCGACAACAAAAAGGCCAGAACATTCCTCAATCAGTTCCTTTCCAACTGGCACATCTGCACTGTCAACTCACTTGGAACCTTTCGGGGTTGAGCTATGGCTTGGAATCCTGACAAATATGAATTCAACCCTTTTCTTTGTCATGGAGGCATTTTACTGTCTGGAACTAGCTGTATCACTAACAAACAAATCAACCTTCTCAACATATATGGGCCCTGCACTAATAGACATTTTTTTTGGGAGAAGATTGAAGCCAGTGGACTTCTTGACCTTGACAACTTGATTATTGTTGGTGAATTAAACTTCACAACCTTCATGGGTGAAGTTTGGGGGGCCTCTGCTACACAGGACACTCTGGAAGACTACTTCAATACACTCTTCTCTACACATCATTTGGTAGACTATGCTCGAGACTTCTTGACAACTACTTGGCCTAATGGTCGAGTGGGCACAACCTCTATCTCTAAGCATCTGGATCATTTTCTCATTTCTGAACACTTAATTTCATCGATGGATAAGTTTCGTACCTGGGTAAGCTTACCTTTTCTCTCTAGCCATGCGCCAATCATTCTAAACTGTATTCTTCTACACATATGATTACATACCCTTTTAAACTAAATTTGGGTTGGCTTTCTGAAGCTAAGTTTACCTCTATTGTAACTGAAGCGTTGAAGGATCCAGTTTACTTATTTGATTTGAGCATCCAACATCAACATGTTTGGAAGCTTAAAACTCTGAAATATCGCATAAAATCATGGGTTTCCACACATAGAAAACAAAATGCCCTTCGATTATCCTCCCTTGACACAAAAATTCAAACACTTATTCTAGCAGAGATCAGTGTGGGGTCCACTTGTGCTAACAGTTAATCAATAAAGAACTTAGAATCAAGGTGGAATCAACTTTTATTAAAAGATGATGTTACATGGAAACAACAATGTAGAATGAACTAGATCAAGCTTGACAATCTCAATACCAAATTTTTTCATAAATTTTCCATCTCTTTTAGAAACAAAAACTTCATTTGGGAAATCACTGCTGAGGATGGAACAAATCACAAAGGGAAACATGCTTTAAAAATTACAACAGTTAAACCTTTCTAGTCTTTTTGAGCAGAATCCATAAGCAAAATTGTAGTCTACAGTATCGGTGGCTAGACTTTTCCCACTCTTAGTCTCGGGGGAAGATGCACTTTTTCTAGACAAACCTTGTACACTACAGGATATTTCAACAACTCTTAACTCCTTCTCCAAGGACAAAAGTCCAGGCCCTAATAGCTGGATAGTAGAATTATACTTGCACTTTTTCGATCTAGTTGGCCCAGATCTTCTAGAGCTTGTGGAGGACACTAGACTCAGTGGAAAGGTTATTAGTGATTTAAATTCGACCTTCCTCACACTTATTCCTAAATCTGCCACCCCCTCATCCTTTTATT
This sequence comes from Picea abies, assembly GCA_900067695.1. Lineage (NCBI taxonomy): Eukaryota > Viridiplantae > Streptophyta > Pinopsida > Pinales > Pinaceae > Picea > Picea abies. The sequence continues at coordinate 10,043 of CBVK0100005567.1, read as the reverse complement.
ATTACAAGCCTATTGCACTTTACAATCTCTGCTACAAACTCATTTCCAAAATTATTGCTACTAGGATCAAACCTATTCTCTCTCGCTTCCTTTCCAAAGAACAGTTGGGGTTTTTAAAATGTCGACAAATCCTAGAAACCATTGGCACTACCTAGGAGTTCCTTCATAGTATCAAATCAAATAATTATAAGGTGTTTATTCTCAAATTGGACCTCAAAAAGGATTTTGACTGCATTGATTAGGATTTTCTCAGATTGATTCTAGCACAGACAAGTTCCAGTTAGTTAATGAAAACACTGGTCAACAACAAGAATGCCAGATCCTTCCTCAATCAATTCTTTTCCAACTGGCACATTTGTACTGTCAACTCTCTTGGAACCTCTGGAGGTTTAGTTGTGGCCTGGAATCCTTATAGATATGAATTAAACCATTTTCTCTATTTTGGAGGTATTTTACTGTCTGGAACTTGTTGTACCACTAACAAACGGATTAATCTTCTCAACATATATGGGCCCTGCACTAATAGACAGTTTTTTTGGGATAATATTGAAGCCATAGGACTACTTGATCTTGACAACTTGATTATTTTTGGCAACTTAAATCTCACAACCTCTGTGGGTCAAGTTTAGGGGGACTCTACCACATAGGACACTCTGGCAAAGTACTTCACTTCTCTCTTCTCTACACATGATTTGGTAGACTGTGCTCTGGATTTCTTGACTCCTACTTGGCGTAATGGGCAAGTGGGAACAACCTCTATCTCTAAGCATCTGGATCATTTTCTCATTTCTGAACATTACATTTCATCGGTGGATAAGTTTCGTTCCTGGGTTAGCTTACCTTTTATGTCTAACCATGAGCTGGTCATTCTTCAATTGGATTCTTCTACACATAATATTGCATATCCCTTTAAAATAAATTTGGGCTGGCTTTCAGAAGCCGAGTTCACCTCTATTGTAACTGAAGTGTGGAAGGACCCACATTACTTAACTAAGTCGGGCATCCAACATCGAATTATTTGCAAGCTTAAAAATCTGAAATTGCGCATCAAATTGTGGCCTGCCACACATAGACAACAAAACACCCTTCAGTTATTTGTCCTTGACACAGAAATTTGAACACTCCTTCTAGCAGAGATCAGTGCAGGGTCCACTGGTGCTGACAATCAAACTTTAAAGAACTTAGAATCAAAGCGGAATCAACTTTTATTAAAAGAGGAAGCCACATGGAAACAGAGATGTAGAATGAACTTGATCAAGATTGGCGATCTCAATACCAAATTCTTTCATAAATTTTCCAACTCGAGTAGAAATAAAAACTACATCTGGGAAATCAATGCTGAGGATGGAACACATTACAAGGTGCAGAATGATTTAAAAAATGTTGTTGTTAAACATTTCCAACCACATTTTGAGCAGAACCCATCAACAAACCTGCAGTCTACAATTATGGTGGCTAGACTTTTCCCTCACATAATCTCGGAGGAAGATGCTCATTTTCTTGAAAGACCTTGTACTCTACAGGAGATTTCAACAGCTCTCAACTCCTTTTCCAAGGACAAAAGTCTACACCTTGATAGCTGGACGGTAGAATTCTACTTTCACTTTTTCGATCTGGTTGGCCTGAATCTTTTGGAACTTGTGGAGGACACCAGACTTAGTGAAAAGGTAATTGGTTCTTTAAACTTGACCTTCCTTACACTTATTCCTAAAGCTTCCAACCCCTCATTATTTGGCGATTATAGGCCAATTGCACTATGCAATCTATGCTACAAACTTATTTCCAAAATCATTGCTACCAGGATCAAACATATTCTCTCTCGCTTCCTTTCCAAAGAACAGTTGGGGTTTTTAAAAGGTTGTCAGATCCTTGATGTCATAGGCACTACCCAGGAAATCCTTCACAGTATCAAATCAAATAATTCTAAGGTGCTTATCCTCAAATTGGATCTCAAAAAGGCTTTTGACTGCATTGATTGGGATTTTCTCAGATTGATTCTAGCACAGACAAGTTCCAGTTAGTTAATGATCAAGTGGATCATGGGTTTTGTGGTCAGTGATAAAATTGCCATTTTGGTCAATGGAAAATCCTCCTCCCTCTTTAGTATTGGTAGAGGACTGAGGCAGGGTTGTCCCCTCTCTCCTCTTCTTTTCATTTTTTCAATGGAAGCTTTGAGCCTGCTCCTCAAAACTAGACAAGTTGAAGGTAAGATCTCTAGAATAAAGGTTGCCAGGACCATCAAGATTATGCATCTTCTTTTTGTTGACAACGTCCTCACCATGAAAAATGAAACTCTATAGGAATGGTCAAAAAGAAAAGAGATCTTAAACATTTTTTCCAGCGCCACCAAATTGACGATCAATTGGGACAAATCCACCTTTCACTTTGCAAATTTACAACAACATGTCTTGGATCATATAAAAGGTATCTTCCCTTATACTTGCTCTCCACTTTCCTCGGGACTCAAATACCTGGGCTATCAATTAAAATCATACTCCTATAAGCCATCAGACTGGAACTAGCTTCTTGCCAAAGTGGAAAAAAGACTAGGCACTAGTGCCCGAGATGGCTCTCTCTTGGAGATGGGTTTACCCTTATTAAATTTGTTCTTGAAGGACAAGCCATGTACTGGATGGCCCTAGCTGCCATTCCTTCCTCGATGCTTACAAAACTCCGCAAGATGATCTATAGCTTCCTCTAGTCGGGCTGCTATGATCACCATCGATGACACCTATGCATTTGGCAAACTCTGGCAAAGCCAAAACAAAAGGGAGGTTGGGGGAATCAAAATATTTATCATTTTAGCCAAGATCTCGCGGCTAATTCAATCTAGAGAGTTCTGAATATACTTGGCATTTGGCATACTGTTATACTAGATAAATACCTCTGCCATCACATAGTCAACATCTGGATTTCTTCGGAGACGGCTACCACCAAATCGATCTCCTACTTCTGGAGGAACAACATGAAATCCAAACATCTTATCAGTAGATGGCTCAGTTGGCTCCCAGGTGCAGGGCACTCTATCGCTCTTGGACGATATCGAATCCTTAGAATGGACAATACAATAACATTATCTCCACAACTGAGAGTGCACCTCCACTCAAAAAACATTTGGTATTTATACCAAATCTATGATGTCACCAGAACAACCTACCTACCTGATAGCTAGATCACTAGTGCTACCATCAGCCTCGATGCAGAGCTTTCACATGAATAGCACGTATTATGTACAAGTCTTTCTCAATTGGAAATTCATCCTACAGATATAGAAGACAATTTACAGTGGTCAGGGGGTGATCTCTCGGGCATACTCATCATTCAAAATGTTTATTCAACAATCATGAATGCAATTTGGCCCACTAATGTCAGAGGATGGAGACACCAAATCTAGAACTGACACATTCCTCCCAAAATCAAGTTCTTTACCTGGATGATGATTGCTCACAAACTGAACACATTGGACACTCTCCTCAAAAAGGGTTGGACGGGGCCAAACCTTTGCCACTTCTGCCACAACGATTCAGAAAATGTAGAACATATGTTCATCAAATGCACGTTTACCAGACATGTATGGGTAAAAATCACAAATTTTTAAAATTTACATACCATTTGGGATGGAAACACCCTTCTAAACTACTTCAATTTTTGGGCTTAAAGGGAACATGAACTCATGCATTTACCATCACTCATTTGTTGGACTATTTGGCTAGAAAGGAAAAAATGATTTTTGATAATGGGACCCCATCCATAAGTGCAGCTGCATACAAAGCACTTGGCATTCATAACTCTTGGCATGACAATCTAGCCGCCAAGCCATCTCTTCAACAATATTTATAGGTTCCATCTTTAGAAGCCAATCCCATAGGTTGGTTCGATGGAGCAACGATCACTAATGGATATCAGAGTGGAGTGGGGGGGATGATCAAAATCACTCAAAACACTTTTTACAAATGGACTCTCAACTGTGGCCCAGGCACCAATACGAGGGCATAACTTTTGGGTGCATGGGCCACTTTATTCTTGGCTTCCAGACTTCACATTGAAGTCCTTTAGGTTCTAGGGGACTCTAGAATCATTATTGAGTGGTTGAGCAATAGGGGAGAAATTCAAGCTATCTCCCTCTTGGCATGGAAGGACAGAATCAGATTGCTTCATCCCACCTTCAAAAAGCTCAACTATAATCATATATATCGTGAGCACAACAAAATTGTTGATCACCTTTCAAAGATAGCACATTAGAAAAAAGAGGGAATCCTATCCTACAACCATTGCATAGATGGACATGATGGCCCCCCTCTCTTTTGAACACTCTTCTAAGATCAATTTTTTTCTTCCATATATCCTCAACAAACTTCATCAATTTGGAAGTTGGATATTATTTATGATCATAGGAATCATCCATATTTGGATTTCACTCCCTTGAAAACTCACTCCTTGTCTTCTAGCATCACTCTTTACTTATTTTATGTTTAGACATATCCTGTTAGTGTCCTAACCCGCACATAGGTAGAACAATATATTCGGATGTAATAAAGTGACTGCATTGATTGGGATTTTCTCAGATTGATTCTAGCACAGACAAGTTTCAGTCAATTAATGATCAAGTGGATTATGGGTTGTGTGGTCAACGCAAAACTTGCCATTTTGGTCAATGGAAAATCCTTCTCCTTCTTTAGTATTGGCAGAGGACTAAGGCAGGGCTGCCCCCTCTCTCCTCTACTCTTGATTTTGGCAATGGAAGCTTTGAACCTGCTCCTCAAAACTAGACAAGCTGAAGGAAAGATCTCTGGAATAAAAGTTTCTAGGACCATCAAGTTTCTGCTTCTTTTTTTTTTTTGATGACGTCCTCATTATGACAAATGGCACTCTACAAGAATGGTCAAAAATTAAAGAGATCTTAAACATTTTCTGTAGCGCCACATGATTGATGATCAATTGGGACAAATCCACCTTCCACTTTGAAAATTTACTTCAACATGTCTTGGATCAAATCATAGGTATCTTCCCTTATACTTTCTCTCCACTTTCCTTAGGTCTCAAATACCTGTGATATCATTTAAAATCAGACTCCTATAAGCCATCAGACTGGAACTGGCTACTCGCCAAAGTGGAAAAAGAGACTAGACACTGGTGCACGAGATGGCTTTCACTTGGAGGTCGGTTTACCCTTATTAAAGTAGTTCTCAAAGGATAGGCTGTATACTGGATGGCCCTAGCTGCCATCCCTGCTTCGGTTTTTACAAAACTCTGCAAGATGATCTACAACTTCCTTTGGTCGGGCTGCTCTGATCACCATCGACAACATCTCTGCAATTGGCAAACTTTGGCAAAACCAAAACAAAAAGGAGGTTGGGGGATCTGAAATCTTTATCATTTTATCCAAGCTCTCGCGACCAATTCACTTTGGAGAGTCCTGAATCTACCTGGCATTTGGCATACTGTTATTCTAGATAAATACCTCTTCCATCACACGGTCAGCAGCTGGCTTCTTTCGGTGATGGCTACCTCCATATCAGTGTCCTACTTCTGGAAGAACATCATGAAATCCAAACATCTTATCACTAGATGGCTCAGTTGGCTTCCAGGTTCGGGGCACTCTATATCTCTTGGACGAGATCGAATCCTTGGATTGGCCGACACTGTAACTCTTTCTCCTCAACAGTTAGCGCACCTCCACTCAAATAACATTTGGTATTTATAACAAATTCGTGATGTCAACAGACCGGCCTGTCTGCCCGACTGCTGGATCAATAGTGCTACCCTCGGCCTCGATGCAGAGCTTTCTTGTGAATGGCACTTTTTCTGCACAAAGCTCTCACAATCGGGAATACACCTTACTGATACAACTGACATTTTACAGTGGTCGGGGGGCGACTGCCCGGGCTTACTCACTGTACAAAACGTTTATACAAAAATTATGAATGAATTTTGGCCCACCAATGTCAGAGGATGGAGACACCAAATTTGGTATTGGCACATTCCGCCCAAAATCAAGTTCTTTACCTGGCTGATAATCACTCAAAAACTGAACACGTAGGACACTCTCCTCAAAAAGGGTTGGACAGGGCCAAACCTTTGCCATCTCTGCCACAATGATTAAGAAAATGATGATCATTTGTTAATCAAATGTATTTTTACCAGACAGGTTTGGGCAAAAATCACTATGCTTTTAAATTTACATACCATTTGGGATGGAAACACCCTTCAAAACTCTTTCCATTTTTGGGATCGAAGGGAACATAACCTCATGCATTTACCATCTCTGATTTGCTGGACTATTTGGATGGAAAGGAACAAATCGATTTTTGATAATGAGACTCCATCCATAAATGCAGTTGCATACAAAGCACTTGGCATCCATAACTCTTGGAATGACAATCTAGTTGTCAAGCCATCTCTTCAACGATCTTTACTAGTCTCAGTCTTACAAGACTATCCCATAGGCTGGTTCGATGTAGCCTCGATCTTTAATGGAACTTGGAGTGGAGTGACGGGGGGGGGGTCAAAATCACTCAAAACTCTTTTTACAAATGGACTCTCAACTGTGGCCCAGGCACCAACACCAAGGTAGAACTTTTGGGTGCCCCGACCACTTTATTCTTGGCTTCCATAATTCACATTGCAGCCCTTCAAGGACTAGGGGACTCCAGAATCATTATTGAGTAGTAGAGAAATAGGGGAGATATTCAAGCTATCTCCCTCTTGGCATGGAAGGACAGAATCAGACTGCTACAACCCACTCTCAAAAATCTCAGCTATAATCATATATATCGTGAGCTCAACAAAATTGTTAATCACCTTTCAAAGTTAGCGCTTTAGAAAAAAAAGGAAATCCTATCTTACAACCACTGGTTAGATGGACATGAGAATCCCCTCATTTTAAAACTCTCTTCTAAGATCATTTCTTTTTTTCCTATATCCACAATAGACTTCATCGATTTGAAAGTTGGATATTTTTCCTGATCTTAGGATCATCCATAATCGGATTTCTATCCCTTGACATCTATCTCCTTTTCATCCTAGAAACACTCTTTACTTACTTTTTAATAGAATTATCCCATGTATGAATAAACTCCTTATGCTGATTGAAAGACTGATTTAGACGATAGATGGATATATTCCTATTTCTACATACATCTAATAAATGCAATTGTAAATTTTCAGTATTGAAAAAATATTATATAATATATAATTGAAAAAAATTCTCGTTGGAAAAAAATGGAATCCAACAATAAATGTCAAGAGTCAAGGTGCATCTCCCATTTATTGGACATTTTCCCTATATAATCAAAATGTCATAATATCCATACTCAACTCTAAAGTAAGAATTTTAACGAAACCGGGCCTATGGAATAGAGTTATCACTGCAAAATATTAAAAAATTTGAAGGCAGAATTCTAAACTGGCATAACAGATTCCTCTCTATGGGAGGAAGATATGTTCTGATAAAGGTTGTTCTGGAAAGTATCCCGGTCTTTTGGATGTCTTTAGCCCATATCCCGACAACTATTTTGACCTCTCTTCGTCAACTCATCTTCTCCTTCCTTTGGACAGGCAGTAAAAATAATAAGGGCTTTCATCTCAGCAAATGGGAGGTTTTATCTAAACCTAAGATGATGGGAGGTTGGGGCCTCAAAAATCTGCCTCTTTTTTATAAAGCGCTCACGGTAAACACTATGTGGAGAATTTTAACGAAACCAGGCCTATGGAATAGAGTTATCACTGCAAAATATCTCCGTCATATCCCAGTTCACCTATGGATCAGATTCGCCTCTGACAGCCCTTCAAAAGGCTCTCGAACATGGAAAAATCTCTTATCAACCATTCCGATTCTATTACAGTGGATATCATGGAATCCGGGTAATGGTTGCTTAATAGAAGTGGGTAGAGACAGCTTCTTGGGCTTGGGGAGAAAAGTCCTACTCTCTCCTTCTCTCCTAGCGCACTTACAAGCCAAAGGTCTCATTTTCTTGAATCAATTCTTCCATCAAAACTCAGAGGGATCGTTGGGTAACTCTTGGCACAATGGATTGGATCTTCTACTTGATCCTGAGCATTTATCTGACTGGAACGACTACATCAAGATTATTATAGAATCGGGCCTGAGACTACAAGAGAATCAGACTCCATTATATGGACAGGAGGAGATGGCTCGGGCCAGCTCAATGCAAAAAATGTCTATCTACCATTGGCAACAACTCGCTAGAAACCACTAAAAGCCAAATGGAGACACAGAATTTGGAAGGAGGACTGCCCTATGAAACTCAAACTTTTTGCATGGCTCCTGATCGAAAACAAATTATTAATGTGGGAAAAGCTACAAGCTCGTGGCTAGGAGGGCCCAAACCGTTGTATTCTCTACAATCTGCCAGTGAATCCGCGCTCCATGTCTTCCTTCACTGTTCCTTCATTCAAGCGATCTAGTCAAACCTAGCTTTTGCCCTGAAGATCAACTCTCCTTCGACAAGTTCTAGCATTCAAGATTGTTTTCGTATCTGGTTTACAGATAATAGCACACATAAATTGCTTCCCGTCCACCTCTGCTAGCAGGTTTGGAAGGCTAGGAACGAAGTAATTTTTCAAGACAGGTCTCCATCCTTTTTTTAGAATAAAAAACCACTTTCTTGCCGAAGCCTCTAGCGCTAGTTTGATTGTAAAGGCGTCGCCCTCCATTCGACACTCTTTTGTTATTCCCACTGATAGGACAGTGGCCTGGTTCGATGGAGCCTCACAACAAGGAGGGGATCTTTGTGGAGCTGGGGGGGAAATTGTTCTAAACCCTCACACCTGCATTCATTGGACCTTGAATTGCAGACAAGGAACAAACATGAAGGCTAAACTTTTAGGTGCTTGGGCATCTCTTGTCCTGACAAGACGTTACACCGAAGAGTTTTTACTGCTTGGAGACTCAAAACTTGCTATTGACTGGTTAAATGGCCTTGTTGATTTCCAGGTAGCAGTCCTTGGATGCTGGAAAGAGAGAACCAAGGAAGCAGCCCTGCTGTTTAAAAATCTCTCTTTCCAACACATTTTCCGAGAAGAAACAGCGAGGCGGATTCCCTCTCAAAAATTGCTTTGAATCTTCCATCGGGCCAAAGCTGCTATACAATTTGGGAAAATGGCATTGAAGGACCAACAAACAAAATAAAGCTTTGATTAGTCTTTTTCAGTCTGAATCTGAAAATCATTGACCGGGAGAGGATCATCATGGAGAATTTTGAGTGGAAAGTCTTGATAGTCCGAAATGAACCAAGTTTTTTTACATTCTGCCTAGGTTGAGCAGCCTGCCATGTGAACGGTCTTTGTAAATTTTTTATATCATTTTGAATATAAAAGAGTATTTTTCTCGTGGAAAAACTCTAAAGTAAACTAGCTCTAGAAAAAGTATGCATATCTAATAATAAAAAAAGTGCATCCTTTTTATATCTGAAAAAAGGATTTGATTTGTTACGCTAATGAGTTAATGGAATCCAACAATAAAAGTCAATAGTTAATGGGTGCATTTATGAACGTTGTCCCCTAAAATAGGAAAAATGCCAAAATCATGAAATTATGGATCCCTTATATTTATTTATATTTAACACTCCTTATATTTATTTATATTTAACACTATTTAACAGTTTTTTTTTTTTTTTTTTAAAGCTGTAAGTTGTGTGAAGAAGATAATGTTTCATTGTTCCTATTTTTAAAAATGGGGATAGAAACATTCCCTCTAATTATAGGACCATTATGATTAGCCTAATTTTAGTCAAGCTTTATGGAATTATTTTGGAAAAGAAGATTAGTCTTTGGCTAGAACGTTACGGTAAAAGAGCTAAAGGCTAGGTCGGGTTTATGAGATATCATTCAAATGTGGACCATCTTGTTACCTTTAGTATCATTGCAGAGAAGTTCTGCAATACTAAAACCAATATTTTTTGTTGTTTTGTTGACTTTAGAAATGTTTTTGACATGGTTCCTAGGAAAAAACTTTGGAATAGGTTGGAAGAGATAAAAGTGTCTCTCGAGTTGAGGGCTGCTGCAATAAGGATGTATGAGAA